>DWMY01003344.1:0-10355 GCA_018249775.1 Heliconius hecalesia formosus | reverse complement strand
TAAATTAAACTCAATTTAAATTTCAATTAAATAAAATATTATAATAATAAATTGAAATATTTCTTTAAGCTCTCAAATTAAATTTGAAAATTGATTAATATTTTATTAAGTTTTATTCCAGTCTCAAAGAAAGATAAACGCCCAGGGCGCTATCATAGAAATAAGAAATCAGCTTCAGTATTTTACAAAGTGTTTCTTATCGTAAACTATATTTAGATACAATATCTTGTTTAACCTTGTTTTATTAAAAGCTAAATTTCTGTTAAGTGATAGTAATCGTTATAAAATATGTATACATTCATATTACATTTAGATGCTTAGTTATTACTTAAGAATGAGTTTATTTAAAGTTTATTATTTTTGTAATAGCTAATTCTATAACAGCTAGAATTTAATCCGATTCCCACTCAGGAGAATGATCATATTGATTAAATAAAAATAATAGAACATCAAGTAGCTCCGCTAAATAAGAGGTAGAATAAATATAGAATATATTTTCTCTTACATCTTTTTATCAACATTTTATATTAGAGCATAGATATTTTTTTTACTTTTTTAGTGTTAAGATATTCTATTTCTCACTTTCTATACATTTTCGAGATCGGATGTTTTTTCGGATCGGAAATCTTTCCGCCACTCAATACAATTGTGTATTGAGTCAGTCAGTAACTCAACGCTGCGTTTCATTTTCGTACCAGAGCGAGGACTTGAAAATAATTCCCCCGAGTGAGTATGAAACTCACAACCGTCGCGTTTACACGCACTGTACCACTACACCTCGACGGTTCCAGCTGAAAAAAAAATATTTTGTTTCAGGAACATCCGCTGAAAGCAAAAGCTTAATGGTCGTTCTGATCTGGACTTTTACACAAATATCAAAATCAGTGAGCTTATGAGGTTTGGTTTGAATATATTTCAAGTGATATTAGAATAAGTGTAGATAAAAGAACGGCCTCAACGTGAAATAGTTAAGAGCTATAAAAATAATCGATATTTAAATCATATTTGATGTAAGAAATACCTTAATGTAAAATGTATGGTAAAAGATCATAACTATGAAGCTTACAATCAGTGTGAATTTACTTATTTCGAAAATGTATAAAAATTTGAACGTAGCGAGAATTGAACCCGCGCCTTTTGGAAACCGGCCAGGCGCTCTGAACACTAAGCCATACGTTCTCATCAAGCTACGTCGAAATTTTTATACGCTTGTTATAACTTATTTATGTTGTTAGCATTTCTGTAGGGAGATTTTTTTAAATTTCCGCTTCCCAAAGATAAATACTAAGTATTATCGTCTGGCAAGAGAGAATGCTATTTTTAAAATATTTATAATGTTTTTTTTTGTGTGAATTTAATTCAGTGTATAGATACAGAAATAGATATAATACGTAAATTTGAGTGAAAGTACGTTTAAGCTCTTAAATTGTTAATTGAAATTATTTTAAGCTCTTAAGTTGTTAATTGAAATTATTTTATTTTCTCCAATTACTTTGAGCTTATATTTTATAAATATTTTATATTTCATCAGTATAGGAACATATCTAGTTTTTTGATTAAATTCTTATTAATAATTTAAAAAAAAAAACATCTTCCTGCTGTATGCGGGACACAGCAGGGTAGGCAGATTGAACATAGTGATAAGACACTCCGTTTCCCACTTTCCGCCAAATTTTTCGAGGCATCACATGTTTAGTGGCGGAACTCAAGGTTTTTTTGCCTTGATGCCACAGCGAAGAAATGAAAATATTAAGAAATAATAATTCATTCTCTCGAGTGGGTGTCAAGTTCGTTACTGCTGACGTCACGCTCTTCAACGATTACAGTAAGTAGATACGCTTTATTTTTTCTATTCTTCTAAATTCCTCAAAAATAAGATATAGCAATCTGTTACATTCCCATAGCCACACAGGGGTCTTAAAAGAATTGAAAAGATATCAGTGGCTACAACATATATTTCTTTATAGAAATCTGTCGCCAGCTGACGCCATAACAGTCGATCATACGATAAAGCACAGGTCAGAAGAAATAATTTATATTTTGTATAAAAGTTTCTAAAAGAAAATTTTAAAATTACTAAAAAGTGCCAAAATCATTGATATTTAATGCTAAATTTAAACAAATGAAATATAAAGATGCGTAGGTAATGCTGAATTATATAAGAATTGCAGCTTTCAGAAGACTTTAGTATAGTTTGCAATATTACTTGTACTATACATTTTGTGTATACTTAAACACTATTTAATTCTTAATCTGTACTTATACTTTTTGATCAATACCTATCTTGGAAGTCATTAATCAGTGAAATAAGTTACAAAATATTTGCAGCGGTTGCATCATTACGTCGACTACGTAACTTTCTATCCATTACTACTAAAGTTCCGATGGCACAATTACTACCACTCCAAATTCTTGATTATGCGGTTTATTGTTACGTTGCGTTAACCTAAAAGAGGAGCAATTAAATAAGCTTGGGCGTCTCCAACGCGTCCCTTGACAACACTTGCCACACCTCTTCCTTCTATACAAATTCCTTCTCTATCAAATCCGTCCGCCTATGGAATTCCTTATCCTTAACAATCAAACAATCCAAAACCTTGCAAATTAAAAAAAAAGGCTTAATAATGATGAAATATTCATCCTAAACTTTAAGAAGTACTGGTCGAAATTAGTCATTTGTTTATTTAACTATTATTTTTCCTCGTTTCGTGTTATGTATGCATTTATCTTTGTATGTTTGTATGTATGTATTTATATATGTATATATGTATACCTCAATACATGTTTATATGCTATTAGGGTTCTAGATTTAAATATTTATTTGCTATGTACACTCCTTCCCATTTAATTGATTCTCTCCTTTAACCAAAGGTTTTCTGGAAGAGATCGCTCATTTAGCGATAAGGCCGATTTTTGTACCGATTTATATTTTTTTTTCAATATTGTAATGTTATATATTTATTGCTGGTGTACAATAAAGAGTATTTTATTTTACTTTACTTATATGTATTATATTAAATAATAGTTCGTTTGAGCCTAATCTTTAGAAATGTTGTCAACTAATATGTACTTTAAATGTGTATAAATGTAGGTTAGTCTATGACTGTGTTTCACTTAAGATAATGTCAATTCTTTGCACGAAATCATCTTTATACCTTTAATGTACAGTAAATCGATGTTTTGTTTTATTTTATTCATCAAATTAAATAAATTAAATGTGACCCGTAAATAAATTATGATATTAACCTGTTGTATTTTATTTTAAACCGTTAACCCCACATTAAATAAATAATTAAGTAACTGCTTAATATTTATTGAAAATATTTATTTTATATCTGAATATTTCAAAATGCCGCAATATATTTAATATCACGTTATAATTTGTGCAAAATAATAAATATTAAACAAACATTCAAGGAGCCACGAAGACTTTGATATATAGAATAGCTCGACTCACGCTCGTCGGCTGCTGAATCAGAGTACGAGTATATGTGAATCTTTAGAGTGGGAGATTGAAGTTTAAAATGTATGTGGTCCATTTAAATTGTTAGTTTTAATTTAGTATTAGTTGAGCAAGTAGTCTGATATATTAGACTACTTGTTCAAAGAAACTATCTAAGTCTAACTGCATTTGTGATTTAAATATTTATTGAGGAAACTTACTACAGGCGCTTTGTATATGTGTATTGTATATAGGCGCTTAATATAGATATACGTATAGGTGCTATAATCTATAGTATAATAAGTCGTCCTGTTCAATAATCTATAGAAATCGATTTTTTATTCATTACCTATATATATTGCGGCGCGCTCTGTCGCCTTCGGTTATAGATAGAAGAAGAAGAACATAGATTCTTATATATTATGTAGTTAATGATGTTGAAAGGTAACTATTTTCTGTTATTCATTCGATGTAAACTATTTATTGTCGTGTGTAATTATTCCTAGAGTCCTGCTACGTTCCTATTATTATATGTATTGTAAAAAAAAACTAAAAAAAATACCTTTAATAAGCACGTCTATTTATTTTTCTAATTACTATAGAATCGCTACATAAATATGCCTCTTCCTCAAAACTCTTATATTACAGACGCATACTAAGCAGAATAATGCCTAAGAGGCATTTAGTATACGTCTGTTTATAACAGCGCTAGAACTGAAACTAGAATTTCTTGAAAATTGGATTCACTGAAACCTGAAACAACTTTTAACATTGTTAGATTTATACATTTTAGTTAATTTAGTAGATATGATCAGCATGTTACAATTTAAGTACTTTAAGATAAAGTAAAGATAAACATCCACAACTATAGATACTCTCTATGAAATTACGAGAAAGTTTGCCGTCGTCGCCCGGGATCATATTATTTGTAATAATCCTGATACACATGATCCGCAGTTCCGTTGTGCCGTGCCAAAATGGCTAAATTAAAACCGAGTACTTTTGTGGCTTCTTTTATAAGAAGACAGTCACCGTACGCCTGGCATGCCTCCTGACTGGCGGCTTGTCAACTATTTTTTTCCGCTTGATTTATATTAAGGTTCATTTGATATTTTTATCTTATTTATCATTTATTTGGAAAATGGTAAGAAAACTGAATTAACCCTAAAATAATGATGTTGTATTAAGTCAGGAAACACACCATACTCTATACAATTATTAAATATAGCCGCGAAGTAAGGAGCAACAGCGTCTACTATATGACTAATTAATTTAACAAAAAAATCCCATATATCTGAAATTTTCTTAATATCTAGGGACTTGAATGTCTTAACAACGTCTCTTGAGTTGACCACTTTAAATTTAAAATCTATATCACATTTGTTTACATTCTCCTTAAGAAATGATTCAACGACTGTCGTGGAAGATATTCCTACCACAGAGTTTGTATAAGTGTTTCGGTTGTGGAAACTGAAATATCAGTAAAGAATTTAAAAAAAACACTGGCAACTTCTGGGCTCGAGCTGATTAGACCATTGTCAATTCTTAATTTAAATTCATAATTGCAATACCTGGCTTTTCCAGTTTCACAATTTTTTATGGCCCATGTCTTTTTAATTTTATTAAAAGAGTTTATAATTTTGTTTTTAATATGTAACGATTTTGCCATGGAACATAATTTTTAAATTAATTTAATTTAAGTTCATATAACCTTTGTCTACTATTATGAATCCCCACAGTCGGCCAATTAGTAAATGACAAGAAACTCCTGGAAATGACTGTTGTAGAAGTAAATATAGCTTTAAACTCAGTCTGTATAACGTTGAAAAAATGATCATATAATAAATTGGGTTTATTATTATATTTTAGATATTTAAGTTTTCTAACTATACTAAACTTTTCTACACAACCAGTTGTCTTCGGTATACAATGTTTTTTTTTTAATTTTTGTCAAATATATTTTTACCAAAGTAAAAGGAAACCAACTGTCCGCAATGATCTGAACTTAACATATTAATTATTGATTTTAACATGGCACAGAGTTTGTAAATATATTATCAATGCAAGTAGCGGTACAATGAGTGATAACTTATTATAAATAAATCAAATCAAATAAGCCGCTCGAACCCGCGCCACTTGGAAACCGACCAGGCGCTCTGACCACTAAGCCATACGTTCTCATCAAGCTACGTCGAAATTTTTATACGCTTGTTACAACTTATTTATGTTGTTAGTATCTCTGTAGGGAGATTTTTACAAATTTCCGCTACCCAAAGATAATTACTAAGAACTATAATTTGGCAAGAGAGAACACTATTTTTTAAATATTTTTAAACATTTTTAAAGTATTATTCCACACTTAGGAAAGAAAAATATTTATTTAGAAAGCGTGTAAAAGTTTTGAACGTAGCGGTACTCGAACCCGCGCTCCTGGAAACCGACCAGGCGCTTTGACCACTAAGCCATACGTTCTCATCAAGCTACGTCGAAATTTTTATACGCTTGTCACAACTTATTTATGTACATCCATAGTTGTATCCACGATAGTTGCACCGACATAGAAACGAACGATGCTTCGTTCGTTTTTATGTCGGTGCAACGGTGACAAAGTGTTATGCATATGGAGTATTCCTATTTTATTAATTTGAGTCCTTATTTAGTTACTCAACCTCGTAGATCTCTAGATTCAACTTCAAATTGTAGGAAATGGGTTAAAGTATGTCTAATATTTACCCCTACGTCAGAATATACATAAAATTAATTTTAAAATATTATATTCATATGCTATAATATTAAAAGCTGACGGAATTTTATCAAACTAATAGCACTTAAACCAGGACCAACAAAATACACAGGAGAATTATGCTGCGATGCCGTTAATTGCGTCGACGGTACCGTATTTCACTGAAACTGAAACTTATAATTAACTGTTCATATGCAGGGTCACAACAATTACTCATATATTATGAAATGTTTGTTTCAAAATTGCTTCTCGAACAACTTGTCTAGTGTAACTATAATATACAGGGGGTAATTTGGCCATGTTTTTAATTTTTGTTTTATCTCCATATAATATATTTTGATATAATAATATTATTAGTTGACACTTTTTAAATATACTTTATAATAGTTACATATATATATAACAATAAAAAAAAACCTGCGGAAAAGAGCTCATATAAGTACTAGTTAATATTTATTTGATCCCTTAAAAGTATAAAAGTAGTCCTTGAGCAAGAAAAGTTTGGGAATCTCTGCTCTAGAGGTACGGTTTAGTATGCTGAATACTTTTGGTTCTCTACTATCCTTTTTCCGGTCCAACGCATTTCCTGCACCGCTGTTATGGCTGCACGGTGCTGAGTTAGTTTTTGGCTTAGGAATTGAAAGCCTGCGAGTCTAAATAGTATTCGTAGGTTCCATGTGTATAACTTGAATTCGTTTTCCGTTTTTGAATAGCCATCTGAATGAGTGAGTAATAAGCCCTTGATTTAGAGTTGATTTCAGAATCAACCTGATTACGAAAGGACAAGAATATTCTACTGACCAAAAGCTTCTTTTTAAAAAATATTTTTTTCTTTAGTTTTTTAGTAGTACACTGTCTCGGATTCAACGAAACCACATTCACATTTTAATACCAGCTTCACGACCTAACTTCACCTCAAAAATACAAATATAAGAGCATAATATTAAAATTAGATTTACAGGAGATAGACTCTAATGTAAAGCACGGCTCGTTCGAGAAGTATAAAGTATTTGCATCTAAACGAGAGCGCAGCAACAATAAGATGGAAATGCAGATTCCCACGCTGTCCGCTCTCGATTATCCCGGCTGTTAATCGTAATAAACTATTAGGCTTATTTATTTTATTTTTAGTTTTATACAGTCGGGGTTTTTGTTTTTATAATATTTTTTTAATTTGTGTATTCTTCTTTATACTCGGCGAAAAGTGGGGGACGGAGTGTCTTAACACTAGGTTCTCTCTACCTACCCTGCTATATGGTGAGTAAAGTGTAAAGCTAACAAAGACCTTTTTTTTTATTTTTTAAGACACAAGCTAACTTAATCGTAATATTCATTGACTAATTTAAAAATATGTTTATAATATAAGCAATATTAAAGCTATATATAAGAAATGAATGCGTTATCTTCATACAATAATACATTATAACAAAACTGAATCAAAATAGTTAAATAACTAAAACTTTCAAAACATATTATAACATAGCGATATAATATATCCACATTAGTCCCACGAACAGTAAGTCTCGTAGTTCTTCCGGTCTATCACTTTTCACATACTGAGAACTAAAATGTCCACTTTTAAGGAGCGAGTTGGCTCCAGCGGCATTTCGTTGCTAATTAACTGCATTGTTGGGCGAGTCTCGGTCTGTTGTAGTATTGGTACTCTTTTATTAAATGATATGTTAAAGTCTTTAGTAAAATTAAAATTAAATTAAATTAGCTTCACGCTGTATCCCGCACACAGCAGGGTAGGCAGAGGGAACCTAGTGTTACGACACTCCGTTCCCCACTTTCTGCCGAATTCTGGAGGCATTGCGTGTTGAGTGGCAGAACTCAACGCCGCGCTTTGCCTCGACACCAGAGCGAAGAAATGGAAATATAAATTTAAGTAAATATTAAGAACCCACAACCAGTCGATTTTACAGTCACACACCACTGTGCCACTGCGCCACGACTGGCCTCTAAGTCTTTAGTGTTTTAGTAAATTTAATAATATACTTATTATTTAAGTAAACTTGTCGTTGAAATAAATTAATATCCATTCAAATGGGTTTTACTTATTTTCCTTTTCTTAAGTGTGGAATAACACTTTAAAAATTTTAAAAAACAAATGAATTTTTTTAAATTATTTAATGTTAAGAGAGTCTAGTATTTGTTAGGGGATAGATAATTTTATTATCAAAACATCGAATGTACATTGGATTACAATAAATAAATATATTTCAATAAATATATTTTTTTACTTAGCTAAGAGTAATTAAGGGTTAATAGGTCTTATTTCTAAGAGCATATAAAAATCTTATTATGTTAATATTTCTCAAACACCTACTTGGTCGGTGGTAATCATCGACGGAAAATGTTCACGTTCACTTCACTTATTTATTTGAATATAATATGCTGCACACATCGTACGTGTTTCATATGCAATTCGATCGAAATGTTCGTTCTGTGTTTTAACTTACATATTATTTAGTGGATAATAATCTATTGTTTTCTAACATTTTAAAGTATAATTTAACTTAGGCCAGTGGTGGTGACGCAGGAGCACAAAGTATGAATGTAAAATCGACTGATTGCGGGTTCGATCCCCATTTGAGGATATGAAATATTTTATTTATAATTTCCTTCCTTCGCTCCGGTGTCGAGGCAAATCGCGGCGTTGATTTCCGTCACACAACACGTAATGAAGATCCTCCAGAACTCGGCGGAAAGTAGGAAACAGTGTGTCTTAACACTAGGTTCCCTCTGCCTACCCTGCTGTGTACGGGATACAGAATGAAGCTGATTTTGATGTCTAACAATCTAATAGAAGTAACAAACTAAAACCACTTAGCTAATTTCTTTCGACTCATATAACATTTCCCTTAAAAAGTAAGTTTTGATACAGAGACTACAAATAGATTGAGAACTCCACTCCAGCATAAATATAAGGGATATTGAAGAAAATGAACAAAAATGTATAGATCGAAAATGAACGTAGCAATGACGTAGGCCTACGTCTACGCACGGTCGTAGATGCAGGTGTAGTCAATATATCTTCTTTATCTCGTCAAAGCAGTTTTAATACTTATAAAAAATTTAATTGACCCAACATCTTAGTTGTTATGTTGCTTATATTTAAGTTTTAAGTAGTGTGGGAAAACTGTGTTTGATTTACAAATCGTCATTTGGTTGATATAATTCCTATACCGCTTCATGTAAAATAAATTTAACAGTATTTGAACTTGTGCTTCTAAAATATTAGCCATGTGCCATTATTATCAATTGCTTAAAGTAAATTTGCTACTGCTCTCACTGTAAAAAAAAAACGAATTTTCGTCTTACATCAGCCATTATGATATAGGAACTATAGTGTCGTAGACCTGCGGTCGTGTACAACTACAATGTATATTTGTATGTATTGAAATTCACTTATTTTACTGTACCAATTGTTTTTAATCAAGGAGAACTTTTTTCTATTTAAATTTATATTATATGTGTGTATATCGTATGTCACTGAAATCTACTGTGTAATCTATAGTACATTAACTTATTCTTTATAAAATAAATTTCTTAATACAACATCAAATTCGAAAAGTTGCAAACAGTTTTAGTAATAAATAAATGCTAATATAAATATATCTGGATAAGTTTAATTTAATTAAAAAATAACGATTCTTAGTGTAAGAAATAAATTTTACAAATCTAATTTTACAAACTAAACTTGAATACTACTAAAATGTTAAATATTTAAATATTTTGTAAAATACTTTGGATTAATTAACTCTTAGTATAAATAAACTTTATATTAACTTTTTCAGACAGATATTTTCGCGTCTCTCATCAATTTTATTATTATACGGCCTGATATATCGAAACTGAAGATTGAAGAAGGTGGACCTTTTATGGAGAGAGTGTAGAAACGGAGAACATTTACGCACCCTTATCATTAGCAAGTCAGTGCATTGACTTCAAAATATGATATGTTTTAATAACTTTAAAAAAAATACAATCAAGAATATTATAATATTAAACCGTTCCTTACATATTTTCAAAATCAAATAAAATATTTAATTGAAAAGAAATAAGAAAGAAGAAAACACTGTGCATACGCGAAAATGTTGTTGTTTATTACAAGCATGCAAAACAAAGGTAAACATATAGAGAAAGATACATATTACGTACAACATT
>DWMY01003343.1:0-10356 GCA_018249775.1 Heliconius hecalesia formosus | reverse complement strand
ATCATCCTGGTACTGGTGGTGTCGTAAGAGGCGACTAAAGTACGTGTGGTAGAGTCACGTCGCCAGCAATGGCAACACGCATGGGCAGACTCGACCGGATCATTACCACCCCCGGCATTTAAAACCGTCGTGAAGTAGTAGCTTTATGCCACTGCGTTTCGCATCAGGTAATGCCGGGCTCCGGTGCCCAACCCACCTTAAATGCAGGCAACGCACCTGTAGCTCCTCTGGTGTTGCACGGGGTCGTGGGCGGCGGTAATCACTTACCATCAGGTGACCCGAACGCTCATTTGCCTTGTCTTTCCATTAAAAAAAAAATTAAAAAATTAGGTCTCTGATATCCTAATATGTGCCATAAAAATTAAGCTATATTTGATAGTATATCGATATAAATAATAGAAATATAAAACATGGGAAAGAAAAGGAGAAACGTAGTTATATTGCATATTTTTCTTTTATTCCTAGTTAAAACATATTAAAATTGGACACAGTTCATTTATTTTGAGTTGAAGCACGTGCATATGGGAAACAATGCAAGTTCCCATTTCAAAAATCTGAGCGAGAATTACAGCCTGGTGACCTGGTTTACAGCGATGTTTGTGGACCTATGAGTATTTCATCTATTCAAGGAATGAGATATTTCTTACTTTTCAAGGACGCTATGGATGGATAGATGCAACAAGCTAAAGGCATATTTTATTAAGCATAAAAGTGATGTTTTAGAAATCTTCAAAAAGTACAATGCCATGATTAAGAACATGTTTTGCATTACGTCAGAAAACTACATACTGACAATAAACAGAGTATGTAAATAAAGCTTTTATGGAGTATTTAGAGAGAGAGGGGATAATTCATGAGCGTACTGCACCATTTACGCCAGAACAAAATAGTCAAGTAAAAAGGGAAAATCGTACCATAATAGAGAGTGCACGTGCAATGTTGTATGCGCGTGATGTCTATTAGAGCTGTGGCCAGAAGCTGTACAGTGTGCTACATATATATTGAAGAGAACATCCTCTACCCAGACTCCAAATACAACAGTTTATGAATTGTGGAATGGGATTAAACCCCAATTAGGGTTAAAGTATTTGGTAGTGTTGGCTATGTTCACGTTCCAGATCAAATAAGGACAAAGTTAGAGAAGAAAATCAAGAAAATGATTCTTGTTGGCTATGACAACATCAACTACAGAATGTATGATAAAAATACAAAAAAGATAACAATGTCAAGAAATATATTATTTGATGAACATTATATTCCAAGCACAAGGAAAAATATTGCTCAAATAAGTATTATTAATGAAGAAATCATAAAAATAAATAAAAGTGATGTATAAGAGTCCAATGCCGATGATATTTTAGTGAACAGTTTTTCAGCAGAGAGTGAAGATCATGCTTAGTTGTGTCGGGGTTAACAGTCGACGACCCAGATTATGAACAATCAAGAGAACTGGAAGATTCAACAGTACACACAATAAATTTGAGAACACGTGTTAGCAGAAATTATGAAGTAAATCTTGCAGAGCTTTCATTACCTCGAACATATACAGAAGCACTAAATAGTTCACAAAAGAATGAATGGTCTAAAGCAGGGGTTCTCAACCTTTTTTTGATCAATGCCCACTTTTACATTATTCTTGCTAGCAGGGACCACTATGTAAGTATAATAAAAATAAACTGTAATAATAAAACGAAAACTTTACTTAAAAACTCAAGAAGAAATGACATAAAAATAAATAATATTTAACAAGAAACTTGTGTCAATTGCGAGGTTGTCGTGGCACTGTGGGTCAAGTGTGTGACTGTAAACGCGACGACCATGGGTTCGGTTCCTACTTGGAGGAATTAAATAATATTTTCATTTCGTTCTGATAATAAAAGAAAGCACGGCTGAAAATTCGGAAGAAAGTGGGGAACAGAGTATTTTGGCATTAGGATCCCCCCCTGCCTAACCTGTTAAATACAAAAAAATAAAATAAAATGAAAAAAAAAAGTATTAATGTGATTTCTGTGCTTGCATCGTTTTGACGAGTTCAGCTATTTTAGGACTAATATTGTTACTCAACCCTACAGGCAAATCATCAACAACTTTTAATCGATTTCTTGCTTTGGTTTTTATTACTAACAAAACCATTAAATATCGTAAGGCAATTTCTCGAAGTTTCGTATAAGAAATTACTTTTTAGCACCAAAATGACTCAAGAGAATTTGATTCGAAAGCATCCTTGCAGTTTCTCTGTCATATTGTAGTTCGATGAGTTCTTCCTGAATTGCTTCAGTAACTTCACTTGCGTCCGTGTTAAAAGGATTGCGTATCAATTTCTGATCAACTTTAGCTTAAAAGGATTGCGAATCAATTTCTGATCTACTGTAGCTTCTTCGGTATATTGTGGGAAGTAACGATTGAATTCATCATTCAATATATGTAAGTGAGTCTGGATATTTTCTTGTATATTTTCGGATATATTTTTTACCTTCCACAAACGCCTATACATCTGCTCTCAATTCATACAACCTTCCCAACATATTACCTTTCGATAGCCATCGAACTTCTGTGTGAAACAGAAGTGCTTCACGGTCAGAGTCCATTTCAATACACATTTTTTTAAAGAGTATTTAAGGCGTTGCTTTTAATAACATTTACAATTTTGATAGCCATTTGCAGTGTATCATTAAAGCATGCAATAAGAGTCTTCGCAGCTAACGCTTGGCGATGTATGATACAGTGCGTTGTTATTACCGAAAGATTTTTTCGTTTTACTAACGTTGCCAGTCCGGAGCGTGATCCCAACATTGCCGGAGCACCATCAGTACATAGGGCAACGACTTTATCCCACATAATATTATATTTCTCAAAATATTCCGAAATGAAATTCATGACATCGATACCTTTTGATGTTGTTTCCAGTTCTCGTGTAATCAATAAATCTTCTTTAATTATGTTAATGTCATCTAAATAGCAAAACAAATACAAGAAGTTGGCAACAATTCGAAATGTCAGTCGATTCATCACACTGCAAAGCGAAAAATGGCGACTTTTTGATTTTTAAAACAAGTTGCTCCTCTATATAATTTGACATAACTTCAATTCCAGCTTTGACCGTGTTATCGGACAGAGATATTTCTTGTATTTTGTTCTTGGCCTCTAATCCCAAAACTTCTTCGACAACTTTTATCAAACACAGTTTTGCTAGAGTTTCTCCGATAGTGTGAAGTTTTTTGGATTGAGCTATTAATTTAGATATCTCAAACGACGCTACTAACGATCTTTCGGATGATGCAAATCTCGCACAACCAAACCCGAGTTTCAAAATAAAAGCGTACGTTTAGGTATTAATATATATTATGTGACCGTTCATTCGCACGAAAATATTTATTATAATCAATTATAGTCTATTCATTTGAGCTTAATTTAAACAAGGAGAGCAAAATATATTTTATTCAATAATTTATTAGTATTGAAATGTGCCAACATGTCAACTATTTCGTATATAATTTTAATATAGGGGGCTTTAGGGGCGATAAATAGATCTAGATTCAGGGAATAAAAAGTAGTAGAAATATCATTAGAATACAAAGATAAATTGACAATTATTGTTGTACGTTTAATAGTAAGCTGTTATAGTGGGGAATGGGGGCGAATTATAACATAATTATTGTAAGATGTTACCAAATAAAATTATGCAAAAATATTAATGTTCAAATATTACCAATTAACCTTTTATCTATTTATAAATTTTAGCTATGTAGAGTATTTGTTAATTTCAAAATTTCCTCTACAATTAAATTGACCATATAATGCACACAATGTTAGTTATTATTATTCTGTTTTACTTTTAAATACAACTGTTATAATTATTATCAATTTCCAATCTCACTTATTAAAGTTATTCATCCATTTAAGAAATTGTAAAAATATGTAATGTACTCAAATCTTACAAAAATATACTTCTTTTTCAGAGCTACGATCCCGCCAAAATACGTACGTAACAGAAATAAATAGATGCAATGAAAAATTTCATTTAATGGTGGCCGCAAAAGGTTTTATCAGGGAGCAGGGTTTATCAAAATAAAACATTTACTTACCTACTTTTATTATTTACGAATGAAGCCAAGAAATATAATTAACAAAAATAGTAATAAACTATTTACTTTCACACACAATTAAATGCTAATACTGACACTCATATATAACAAATAACAGCGTAGTGATTGCATATATATATGTTGCATAGGATAAACGTTTAATAGAATTTTAACAAGTAGTCAAATGTAATACTTTTTGCGAATTATTAATACTTAACGACATCCTAACTTCCTTATGTAAACTGACACACTTATATATATATAAAATATTTTAATACATTTATACGTCGAAATAATTTAAATTGAGGCGGCGGCGCGTACCCGCCCTCCACCTGCCACTCGTGCTCTTGTCGCTTACTGCACGGCTACCAACACCCGCTAAATTTAAAATCGTTCGCGGACCACTCTATCCCTTCTGCGGACCACTGGTTAAGAACCAGTGGTCTAAAGCTATCAAAGAAGAGTTGTCTGCTCATAAAGAAAATAAAACCTGGACTGCGGTTAAAAAATCTGATCAACGAACTCTTACTAGGAAGTGGATTTTTACCATAAAGAAGAATGAGAGTAATCAAATTGAGCGCTAAAACCTCGTGCACATAATGCACGACCGTTAATCAGATAAAGGATATTGATTATCAAGAAATATTCTCTCCAACAACTCGTTATGATTCTATAAGAATTATACTTTCTGTTACTGCAAAAACTAACTTGCAAATTCAACAATTTGACGTAAAGACAGCATTTCTAAATGGTTTTCTCGAAGAGGATATTTTTATAGATGTACCTGCGGGATATCTATAAAAATAGGATAGGATAGGATAGAATATCAATTAAAGGTGATTTTGTATTAAAATTGAATAAATCTTTGTATGGTTGAAAACAGGCATCTAGATGCTGGAACTAAACATTTACTGAATTCTTGCTTAAATATAGTTTTGTCCAAACTCAGGCTGATCAATGTATTTACATAGGATTTTTCAATGGAACTAAACTATTTTTAATCATTTATGTTGATGATGCCCTTGTAATATCGTCAGATAAACTACTTATAAAAGAAATAATTGAATATATTGTTTTTTATTAGCTTCACGCTGTATCCCGCACACAGCAGGGTAGGCAGAGGGAACGTAGTGTTAAGACACTCCGTTTCCCACATTCTGCCGATTTCTTTCGATTTCTGCCGATTTCCTGGAGGCATTGCGTGTAGAGTGGCAGAACTCAACGCCGCGCTCAACCTCGACACCAGAGCGAAGAAATGGAAATATAAAGTTAAGTAAATATTTCATCTCCTCGAGTGGGGATCGAACCCACAACCAGTCGGTTTTACAATCACACCTCGTGCCGCTGCGCCACGACTGGCCTCAAATCAATGATTATTTAAAACAAGCTTTAAAATCAAAGAATTAGATTTCAAATATTTTGCGGGCATGCAGATAGTGTGTTGATAACAGTTTATATATTCATCAAGAAAATTATATTAATGAAATTATTGATAAGTTTTGTATAAGTGATGCAAGTCCTGTAAACACTCCAGCAGATGTCAATGTCATTCTTACAAAAAATTCAAATGAAATTGTTGCTAATTTTCCATATAGAGAAACTATAGGCTGCTTACTGTTTTTGAGTTCTGTCTGTCATGTATTAAATATAGAGGAGAAAGTAATGGTTTTGTTGGATATTCAGATTCAGATTTTGCAAATGATATAGATAGACGTAAATCCACTACAGGATATTTGTTTATGATGAATGGGGGACCAATTACGTGGTCCAGCCAGAAACAAAAGACTATTGCTCTTTCCACCACAGAAGCTGAGTATGTAGCTGCTAGTGAAGGTGTTAAAGAGATATTGTGGTTACAGCAGTTACTGTCTGATTTAGGTGAAAATTATGATTGTACAACATTAAATATGGATAATCAGAGTGCAATTAAATTAATTATTAATAAGCGAACAAAACATATAGTTATTAAATATAAATTTGTAAGGGAAAAGGTTGAGCTGGGTTTAATCAAAATTAATTATGTTCCAAATAATTGTCAATTAGCAGACATTTTAACTAAAGCACCTTGTACGGTTTATGCTACGTACAGATTATATAGCTGACACCGCGACCTCGTTTATGACGCATTAGAACGAAATATATTTAAGTCAATTATTTGTAAAATTAAAAGGCAGTTGACGGGCGGCTCTCACCGCGGATTAGCATCCAACTTTAACTTAAAATTTTGAAACTAACTTAATAAATTTTTACTCGCTAATCCTGTGGTTTATATCAACGCAACACTACTACGAGCCATACATGGAATTTCGGTCCTTCGAGCTTCAAGATCACGAAATTAGTCCTCCGAGCTTCAAGATCACGAAATTGGTTCATCAAGCTTCAAGATATATGAATTGGTCCTACTACTCAAGATAACGAAAAAGTGGACCTTCGAGAAATCAATCGACACTGCGACAAAACAGTTCTACGGTCAACAAACTTAACTAAATATTTTACAACTTATCTACAACTGCAAACAACAATGGCTCAGAACGTCCAGGATATCATTAGCCGCCAAGAAATTATTTTTGGAGAACTGAAACAACTAAATAACAAATATAAAAAAGATAGTCCAAGCAGGAAGACCTTGGCTTACTTTGAAGATCGTCTTTCTCGTCTGAACTCAAAATGAGAGAAATTTGTATACAACCATCAGCTACTGGAAAAAACTGAAAAAACGGATAATCAATACTTCAACGATGA
This sequence comes from Heliconius hecalesia formosus, assembly GCA_018249775.1. Taxonomy (NCBI): domain Eukaryota; kingdom Metazoa; phylum Arthropoda; class Insecta; order Lepidoptera; family Nymphalidae; genus Heliconius; species Heliconius hecalesia. The sequence goes on along the minus strand of DWMY01003343.1, from coordinate 3,529 downwards.
TATTTTCAACAAAACAAAGAAGATGTACGAAGATATTTTGCAAGACATACTAAAGAGAAAAGCGGGGCATACTAAAGAAGTCAAAGAAAACAAGTCGAAATTTAATTTCGAAGATATTTAATTTCACGCACCTCCACGGGAAACTAATGAGTCAACTGAAAAACAACAAGATCTTTTACGGCAACACTTCTGTAACTTTCGAGCTTTCGAGTGGACTGTGGAGAAAGTTAACTTTGATTCAATGAAGGAAAAATGGGAACTTGAAGATAAGTTAAACATATTGAAAATAAAATGGGATCAAATCGAAAAAACTAACTGGGAACTCGACTATATATCATGGGATGAAGATTCAACTTACAAACAAACGTAATATGAAACTATAGAAAATATTTACGATAACCTACGTAAGAAGAACTCGCATTACGAAAAGGCTACACCGAAAATCGTAATACCGGATTTCAATGGTAATTACAACCAGTGGTAAACATTTAAAGATCTTTACGTCGAAAGCGTGCATAAAAATCCCATGTTGTCTAAAGCTCAAAAAATGCAGCATCTTAAAACTAAACTAAAGGGCGAAGCGAAGAAACTAGTTCAACATCTCGGGATCATTTCAATACAAGAAGCAAGCTCAGCCAGCATAAGAAAGTTACATGACGTCATATTAGAATGTTTAAACGGGCTTAGTAACATTGGTTTGGACATAACCAATTGGGATCCCATTATTGTTCATTTATTAATGCAAAAACTGGATAAACCAACCTACAACGAATACATCAAAGACCTCAAGCAACCGAGAGATTTCCCTAATTTGGAAGAATTTATAAACTTTTTAGAATCGAACTTTATGGCTTTAGAAGCATTACAAGGAAGTTATCATAAAAAATCATCGTCAACAAAATATACACCACCAAATAAATACTTCAATAATTTATTTATCAACAAATCGCAATAATAATTATAATACGCCGAGGTCATCGTACTTTAATAAAAAAATATAAAATACATACTTCGCAACAACAAAAATCTGCCCGCTTTGCAAAAGAGATCACGCGTTGATGAACTGTGACAAATTCCTTGCAATGAACGGCAATGCACGCAAAAACACAGTAAGCAATTTACGTGTTTGTTCCAATTGGATTAAGAAAAAAGCAAAGGAAACACAATTGTTCGAAGAACCGAAAAAGAGCAGGGAAGAAGAAGATATCTCAAAGTGAAATTACCTTGTTGCATTTCAAATCATATTAGTTCTTTTAATTTTTACTTTTAATGTTTTAGCTTTTAATCTTTATTTTTATCATTTATATTTTTTCTTTTGTATATGTTTTGCTGTACTGGATGCCCATTCTATTATCTTGTCTCGGGAACATGTACGGTTAACGTACAGATTTTATATAGCTGACACCGCGACCCCGTTTCTGATGCATTAGAACGAAATATATTTAAGTCAATGTACAATTAAAAGGCAGTTGACGGGCGGCTCTCACCGCGGATTGACATCCAACTTTAACTTAAAACTTTGTAACTAACTTAATAAACTTTTACTGGCTAATCCTGTGGTTTAAATCAACTCAATACTACTACGAGCCATACATACCTACCTACCTAACCCACCTAACCTACTTAAACTTTTGCATATCTAAGAGATCAGATTTTATATGATATTGGTTGATTTTTTTTTGTTTATAGTTAAAGTTAAATTTTATTGGGAGTATTAGATATAATTCCATCCAGTAGTTATCAGTATTTTAAGTAATTTGTATTATTCGGTTTTTATTTTTTAAAGGAAACTATACTAAAAACCGGGATGAAATCCAATATGAAAAATGTACTCTCAGACCCTAATCTATCCCCATGCAAAAAATAATCTATTTCTGTCAGGTACTTTTTGCGTGTCTGGCGAACAAACAAACAGACAAGAATTCTGCTGAGTGGTTTTTTAGGTTCTAGAATCAATCTTTTAACCGATATAATTTTTATATTTTTTATATCTTTCATGTACAGAATCGACTTTTCTATCCTTTTATTATATATAGGGATTATTACTGAATAAGTATAACCTGAGCAAGGACATCAGGATGTGGGTACAGCTCTAAGGCACTGGACGACATTTTATTCTCCTGCGTGGGCTCTGCAAACAGCAAGGCGAGGCCGGCTCGCGTCGCCGTGTCCGCGCCCGCGTCGCTGCCCACCGACGCCACCACGTTGCTGCTCGCCTGACAGTGTTAAGTGATTATATGTTATTAAGCTACCAGATTCGGGGCACAAGCGTGTGACTGTAAACGCGACAGGTTGTGGGTTCAATTCTCACTCAAGTAAATTAAATAAATATTTAATATTTTCATTTTCTTACATATTTATTTACATTTATATATTCATTTCTTAGCTCTGGTGTCAAGGCAATCTGCGACGTTGAGTTCCGTCACTCAACACGCAATGCCTCCAGAACTCGGCGGAAAGTGGGCAATGGAGTGTCTTAACACAAGAATTCCTCTGCCTACCCTGCTGATTTAATTTTCTTAGCTCCGGTTTCGAGGCGAATCACGGCGTTGAGCTCCGCCATTCAACACGCAATGCCTAAATAAATAGGCGGAAAATGGGAAACGAAATGTCTTAACACCAGGTTCCCTTTATCAGTGTGAAGTAGATTTATTTTTAATTAATATTAAATGTGATTTAGGAAAAATTGTTTAGATATTTTATATATTGTTACTCTTCTCCGTCTATGTAACGTTATTACACTCAATTAAACGTAATTTTAATCTTTTGAGATTTTATTTGATTTTTTTTTGGTTTTTGACCACAACAATTGTCGTATTTAGTAATTTCATAATTAATTAATTTCATTTAAAAAAAAAATTACTAGTTATATCAATCTAGGTACGCACACACGAAAAACCGAGGTTTTAGTTGAATAGTAGCCCATGTGTTTGTACATAAGACCCTCTATCGGTCAGTCTAATTCCTATAAAATCAATTCATCTGTTCTAGAGATTAGCCCCGTTAAATAAAAAGACAGACATACAAAGAGACAAAATATATAAAATTGTTTGTTGGTATTTTAGTATCGTGTAAATAACCACATGGACTTGAAAAAACAGTTATTTCAAAATCATAAGCAGACATTTTCATTTTATTTATAAAAAACGGCCAAATATAACATTTGTTGTCATAAAATGCTTTATTGTGACTTATCTATAAGAGATTGGTATAGATACGATGTCTCGGGCTTTTTTTAGAACTAATGTATTATATTTTTAAAATTTTTTAAGTGTTATTTCACACTTAGGAATAAGTATAATTCTACATAAGTACAATATATAACTAGGAGACTACCGTAATACAATATGTCAACTGTCAATGTCAAATATAGTACTGCAATGTGTCAACTGTCAAAGTGTCAACTAGACGTGGGTCGTAACGTCTTTTAGGCATAATCGGTTGCGACTAGTTTCGGGTACACGAGTAACTAGTTTTCAAAACTGCTTATTTTTGTAACTAGTTACAAACATTTGCTTACGCTTACTTT
>DWMY01003342.1:0-10357 GCA_018249775.1 Heliconius hecalesia formosus | reverse complement strand
GTGATACATATCACTTATTGCAATTACATAGTATCTCTTTCAAAATAGTTTAGAATCATATAGACGATGTGTGTTTTTAACGTGTTTCTTTAAAAACGTTATCCGCTTCCGATTTCTAACAATATATTGATCCATCAGTAAGGAAAAGCGATGTTGGTGCTATTATGGCGTATGTTTGTATTATTATTTGTTTGTTATAAGGTCATCGTGTAGTTGTATATCTCTAAATATGTTTATATTATATTTATTGGATAATTTCAAAAGAAAAAAAGAGACCAAGCTTTTATACAAAAAAAAATGTCAATGTAAAATAAACGCGAAACTCGTTATAAAGAAACAATAATAAAAAACACTAAATAAATTGTGAGATAAACAACATGATAGAAAACCATTTAAATCTTAATAGTACTCTGTAAGTGACCAGTCGTCGTGAACTACCATTGTATAATTATAGTAGTTATAGGATTAAAATCGAGTCCAAGTATGTTAAATAATTAAATTAAGCTCCATTTAACTACTTAATTGAATTAATTAGTTACTATACATACAATGAGCGTAGATTCAAATATATATAGGGGAATATTACTTTACGATATTTCAAAGTATATTTTGTGGTCTAGCAAGACAAATCAATACGTTAAGCCGTTCAACACACAATATCTCTAAAAGTGGAAATTAAAATAATTTCTCTGTTTTATAGATACTTGCACTATCCTTTGATTTTTAGGGTTCCGTACCTTTTAATAAAAAAAGTAACCCTTATATGTTTGTCCGTCTGTCGGTCTGTCAAGAGCCTTTATCTCAGGAACGCTTGGAGACATCGAGTGAAAATTCAAACCTTATAATCAGATCTACGGTTCAGAATCAATAGTTCAAGAAAAGTCTGAAAACTATATATTTGTGGTTAAATCCTAAAAAAAAATTGCCTTAAAAGGGGACAAAATTTGGTATTAAACCAGCTAACTAATCGCAGAAGTTTGAATTTTTAAAAAAACTAGAGACCTCCAATTTCTGTACGGAACCCTCGGTATGCAAGTCCGACTCGCGCTTGTCCGGTTTGTTTCTTAGCAGATCAGGGAACCACTTATATAGAAACTTTTATATGATGAATTCAAAATAACAACTATTGGCCAATATAACAACTTATTTTACCTTCATTATGTTATAATAACATAGTAACACTAAAAACGAACACAGAAAACATATTAAAATAAAAGATCTGATACAACAAAAATCAATTTGAATAATGCGACCGTGGCCTTTTACAGTCAGACAGACTGGCGACTGCAAGTTTAATGGTTTTATCGATTTCCTTCTAAACGTATGAAAACAATATGTTTAACAAAAACAGAAAATCTAAAAGCTACAGTTAATAAATACTATATTAATAATAATAAATTAGCCCAATCTCAGGAACTACTAATTCGAATTGAAAAGTTATTTTTTGTCTTTGATAGATTTTTACCTTATCTTGATCGAGGAAGACTAAATTAAATCACGTTAATATGGGAGTACTACTGTGACATATACAACTCTTAGTTATTTCCATTTTGCCACGGGGTCGAAGCCGCAAATTTAGTTAGCTAAATTAAATTTGTAAGTTCACTCATATACAGCTTTATCTTTACTTACTGAGTGCTATTAGAATTAGGTAGTTTAGAGTTTATAAGTGTTAGATTGATATAATAATTATATTAACTGATAGTCCATGGGCTGAAAAATATTCAAAATATCTATTTCTACTTCTATTCTCCAATGTGTATTATTTTCGACTACCAAAACACATGCGAATAAAGTAAAAAGAGACACTTAAAGCCGAGAAATATTTAAACTAGATTGTTTTTAAAATCTTCATGCTGTATCCCGCACACTGCAGGGTAGGCAGAGGCAGAGGCAGAGGGAACCTAGTGTTAAGGCACTCTGTTCCCCACTTTCTGCCGAATTCTGGAGGCACTGCGTGTTAAGTGGCAGAACTCAACGCCGCGCTTGTCCTCGACACCAGAGCGAAGAAATGGAAATATAAATTTAAGTAAATATTTCATGTCCTCGAGTGGGGATCGAACCCACAACCAGTCAGTCGGTTTTACAGTCACATTTTGTGCCCCAGCGCCACGACAGACCTTTTGTTTTTTTTTTTTTCATTTAAATTCAGAGATGTACAACTTTAATTACATTCTATTGGCCCACGTTGGATGACGCAGACTCAACGCGGAAAAAAAACCTTTTTCAAGCAAGATATTTACTTGCATAATGATACCTTGTTACTGAAGTAACTGTTAGCACACGCATACGACACAATTAGGACCGTGACGAAAACAATTAACTATTCTTTATAAACTTAGGAAGGTTATAATTTGAAATAATAATAGCAATTTTACCTTTATCATCCATTTTCCAACGAAAAACTCACATACACTATTGCACTTGATGTTTTAAATTCAATATCAAAATTATTAAGTACAATTTTTACTTAAATCACTTATTTGCTTTACAAAAACACGTAGAGAAGAGTGACTAAATCACGTTTTATCACTTATTTGCTTTACAAAAAATATAAAGAAAAGAGTGACTCAAGGCTACGTAACGTTAACCGTACGAAGGATTCGTATCAACTGCACTAACTGACATACATGCAATTTTTATGTCTTAGAGTGTAGGTTTACTATTTTAGATCTTATTTTGTTTGCATTAGAGCCGAGATTCATATTGTAGCGTGGGAGTTTTTAACACATGCGTACTAAGAAGTAAGTTAATACATCATAAATGGCGCCGTCTTGGCGCAGATGGATCAGTTGTGACTGATTGTACACGACGGTTCTAGGTTCATATTATTTAAAGAGTAAAGATATCATTTCTGTAATACTATTATAAAACTAAAAAGTTTGTTCGCTTGAATTCGTTAATCTAATTCTATTTCGTTAATTTTGTGAGAAAGGTCAATCTTTACGTATTTAAATAGTTAGGCTAAAACTGGCCGTGGAGGCCTTATATGTATGTATACAATGTCAGGGTTCCAAAAATATATATATATAAAAATAACCAAATTTTAAATATTGTAGTCCGAAGCATAATAAAAATTATTTTGTTTTAATATAAGTATAAAAAATGTAAAAAGTTTTTAAAGACAGCCATTAATTGTAAAATATACATTTTAAAGGAAAAATACTGTAACATTTTGTGAGAGGTTTAGACAACTAGACAACAGAGTATTAAGGTCAGGAAGTAAATACATAAAGAATTACAGAGTGTAACAAATTGATTTATAATAATGTGCTTTACTTGAACTATCAAAGTACTATATAAATAATTAAATTACAAAAAAAAAACAAATCGGCTTCACGCTGTATTCCGCATACAGCAGTGTAAGCAGAGGGCACCTAGTGTTAAGACACTCCATTTACCACTTTCCGCCGAATTATGAAGACATTGCGTGTTGAGTGGTGGAACTCAACGCCGCGCTTTGTCTCGACACCAGGGCGAAAAAATAAATATTTCATTTCTATAATAATAAAAAGGAATTCAACATTGAAATAATACCATTGCCATTTTAAAAATAAAACGCTCTTTGTTACTACGGAAGACCTCGTGATTTAGTTAAACTGTAAATATGCTAGGTTATCTATGAACGAGTATGTTAGCTTCTGAAAATTAGTTTATTATAAAATTCAAATAAAAACTGATCATATGAATATTATTCTCCAAGAATAATTATAATTTTTAAAAATAAAAACCGACTTCCTCATTTTCTACCGGATCCCATAATCAAAACCTAACCAAAAAAAACTTTAAGTGTATCCTTTCCAAAAAAAAAGTTAATCGAAATCAGAACTTCTGAGGTAACAAACATAAAAAAACACATTAAAGGAGGAGGTTACTCCTCCTTTTCCCTCCTCTTTTTCAAAAGTCGGTTAAAAATATTTAATATGATAAAAGATTTTAAGATAAACAAAATATAAGATATTCTTTATCTTATCTTTTATTCTACAGAAATAAATCGAAGTTAGTGTTAATAAAAAAGATAGTTGACGCAACGGTACAGTGTATGACAGTACAATCAAAAATCTACAGTCGTGGGTTCGATTGCCACTCCAGAGAATTAACTATTTACAATTCTTTGCACATAATTCAATCCGCAAAGTCTAGAAAATTGGAGGTAGTGTCTTAAATCTAACTTCTGTATGCCTATAGCATATAGCAGGGTATATGCGGGAAACAGCGTGAACCTAAAAAAAGCCTATATAAAATATTATAATAAACATAGTACGAGTGTCTGTACTTTCACTTGGAATACATTTTTGTGCAACAAGCATGACTTCTGGCTGGCTGGTTACCGTCACCTTGGTTAAATATCTAACAACAATATATAAAACAATATTATTTAAATGCCCACAAGGGTGTTTTAGGCATTTAAATTAAATTATAAAATAACTTACTACATACATATATATTTTTATGACTTCTCACTTTAGCCTGCACACAGCAGGGTAAGCAGAGAGAAGCTGGGAACCTAATGTTAAGATACTCCGTTCAGCATTACGATACTTCTTTTCTCCACTTTCCGCCGAATTCTTAAAGCATTGCGAGTTGAGTAGCAGAATTCACGCTTCGCCTCGTATATAATATAATTTTCGAATGAAAAATAGTAGAAACATGAACCTGTGTTATTATCTTGCTTTAAAACAAAGTATATTGGTTGTGAAGTATATAGGTATTTTCTATAGAAAAATCAACAACAAACATGTAGATTAAAAAAGTTAGTGTAAAGATCCAAGTGATGTGACACAACTTTTACTCAAAAGGACCATTACATATGGATTGGAATTAAAACTACAACCCTCGCGTGCATTTAAAAAAACCAAACACGGTATGACGGCATTAAAGCTACATTTACAACAAAAAAAAATTTTTGGAGTGACCAAAATAGCTTTTAATCAATTTCATATGTCGTTTTTTTGGCTTATGACGTTTTCATATGTAGATTGTAGTCATGTATCAGTAATTCAGTATGTCAAAGTTCAACACCCACGTCTGTAGCCCGGGATTTTCCCGAGATATCATAATATGAATCACTTGTTCAAATAAACAAAGTGAGATAAGAGCCATTCATTTACGACTTTTATTATGCAAGTAGTGGTCAATCAGTCAGTCAGTCAGTGGCGGGTATACGGGCCAGGTTGTGGGTTCGATTCCCACTCCTAGTGGTCCCAGTGTCTTAACACTATGCTGCCTGCCCTGGTACAGCTGCTTAGTAGCTCAACCTGCAACTTCGCCTTGTTAGTCAAATAGAAATAACTAAGTATTCATTATGCTCTCGGAAGCTCTCAAGGTCTCCCTGTCGTAGCGTCGTAGAATAATAAAATAAAAATAAATAAATCAGCTTCACGCTGTATCCCGCACACAGCAGGGTAGGCAGAGGGAACCTAGTGTTAAGACACTCCGTTCCCCACTTTCTGCCGAATTCTGGAGGCATTGCGTGTTGAGTGGCGGAATATTCATGGACTCTATTCAAATATTGTATTGCATGTTTCAATTAACATTATAAAATCACATAGACACGCAGTTAATTATCTAAGCTTCTACATACTAATATCATAAAGCTGAAAAGTTTATTTGATTGAAAGCGCTAATATCAAGAACTATTATTGGTTATAATTTTTAAAAAATATTGTTGTGTTGGATAGTCTATCCAAATATCCTATATCCTATAGCTATCGACGAAATCTATAGGATTAACAGCTCTTAGTTATTTTCATTCAACCACATGTGCGAAATCGCAAGTAAAAGTTAGTCACTACAAAAATTGTAAGGAAAAACTGATGATGTATTCATTATATAGGTATATAAATGCATTTTTTTTTTCTAAAAATTAAAACAAAACGCAAACAATTTATCGCGGCGTTGAGTTCTGCCACTCAACACACAATGCCTCCAGAACTCGGCAGAAAGTGGGGAACGGAGTGACTTAACACTAGGTTGCCTCTGCCTACCCTGCTGTGTGCGGGATACAGCGTGAAGCTGTTTTTAACAACTTAACTCAGTAATTGTTTATTCACGTATCTATTAACAGATTGCGTAAGAAAATCGACTATAACAGGAATATCAGAGGACCGTGAGAAAATGTTTTATTTAAACAAGTTTTTATTTTAAGAATTAATATATTTAACAGTATAAGAATAAATTATCAAATTTTAATATTTCACCTTTTATATTTATATTTTATAACTAGTCTTAGACTGAGTGGTTAAGTTTTACGTATTTACTTAAAAGTACATTTTATGTTTTTTTTTAATGTTTATGTTCCTCTATAAATTTCTGTTCTGTCAATAATCTAAATATTGAGATGAGGTCAACAACCAATCTGCGTATCTATATGATAACTTATCTGAATAAAAGGAAAACTGTACTTTTAGAATGTCATGTTTTTTTATCAGCTTCATGCCGTATCCCGCAGGGTAGGCAGAGGGAACCTAATGTTAAGACACTCTGTTCCCCACTTTCTACCGATTTCTGAAGGCATTGCGTGTTAAGTGGCAGAACTCAACGCCGCGCTTTACCTCGACACCAGAGCAAAGAAATGGAAATATAAATTTAAGTAAATATTTCATCTCCTCGAGTGGGGATCAAACCCACAACCAGTCGGTTTTACAGTCACACTTTGTGCCACTGCGCCACAATGTTTTTTTCCTATTAGTACTTAAATACACTGTACTGGGATTGAACCCACTACCTATGACTAAGCAATCAGAATGACTAACCAACACAACAATTAAAAATAAGAAGAGATCATTGTAAATAAATGATGTATTAAGAATTTACACAATAATTGTATTGTTAAACTGTTATATGATCAAAGTGTCCACTATTTTACCATTTAAGATAATCATATTACATTTGTTGCAGTGTAGGTAGTAGGTCTGATTTACAGATGCACTTTAAATTATCAATTTATTTCACATTTGCTATTTATATGACAAAACTTCCTATATTTTAAAAGAACTTAATTTGAATTTATATTTCCCTGCTCTGGTAAAGACTTTTGTCACTCGACAGGCAATGGCTTGAAAAACTAGATGGAAAGAAGGGAACACAGTGTCTTAACACTGCATCACTTTTGCAAAGCTTGCTATGCGAGACAAAGTCTAAAGTTACAAATACTTTTTTCTACATTGTTAATATTAATAATAACAAATTACTAAAGTTACTATTGTGCATTAAATGTATGTTATAATTGCCATCGGCCATATTGTGAGATAATTTAGGCCTAGGCATAAGTGAAGTGTGCATATATAAGATATTCCTCAATAATCTCATACAACTACTCAAAATATGGATAGCAAATATTGATATTTTTTTTAAATAATTTGTTTTGTATAAAGTATGACTGTAATCACAAGTGTTGTAAATTCCATAGTATCATTAAATTCAAATTATTTTCATTTACCACAACATACAAAGTCTCATAAATTACAAGTCAAAGTCTACTAAATTATATCACAGAAGAAAATCATCATTTACATCTACAATGCTATATGAAATAGTGTAAGAAATAGTAATGATAAATTGTGTTTATACATCCACACATAGCTAAGTGCTAAGAAGTATATACACATCAAGCGTAAATATAAGCAAATCCAATATATAAACAAACAAATATTAGTATTTCTAAAATATTAGTAAAACTAAGACAGATTTGAAAGTACAGGTTATATTAAAAAGATCTTAAGTAATTATATTAAAAAAAACTTAAAAAAAACAATATGGAAATCTCTTTTAAATGTTTCGACTTTACTAACATTTATTTGCATGTGAGGAACATTAGTAATGTTTGCATACTAAGAAAATAGCAACAATAAGACCATCAAATGTGCAAAACTTTACAGTGTAATAGTGCCTTGGCTTTAATGAACACCAATTAAGTATAATCAAATTATGTAAAATTGTTTTAATGCAAGAACTGGATATTGTTATGCAATAATGTAATAAATATTCAAACCGCAATCATAAAAATTAGCTTCTTGCTTTATCTAACCAATAGCAGGAGCAGGCAAAGGGAATTTAATGTTTACAACACTTTGTTCACCACCCACAAGCTAACTTTCAAGACATGGGAGTCAAGAAGGGTATATTTCTAAATAAGTATTTTTCTTTCCTAAGTGTGGAATAACACTTAAAAAATGTTTAAAAATATTAAAAAAATAGTTTCTCTCTTGCCAAACGATAATTCTTAGTAATTATCTTTGGGTAGTGGAAATTTGTAAAAATCTCCCTACAGATATGCTAACAACATAAATAAGTTGTAACAAGCGTATAAAAATTTCGACGTAGCTTGGCGAGAACGCATTGCTTAGTGGTTAGAGCGCCTGGTCGGTTTCCAGGAGGCACGGGTTCAAGTCCCGCTGCATTCAAATTTTTATACGTTTTCTATATAAGGGTATATTAAGTCTGCTTATTGCTTTTTGTCATTTAAATAGACGAAATGAAAATCATTCACATAAGTAGGATTCGAAAACACAAAATCACATGTACACTGTAAATGTAGTCAGATGCTGTGATGTTGAATCACAATAGCCTACTACTATAACATTATAAATACTAATATTAAATTATAACTAAATGATATTTCTATAGCACTATCTGTGGAATCATTAATGCATAACAAATAGAAGAGAAACAAAGAATTTGGACAATGACACAGGGTGCACAACATTCAATTATAAATACATATAACCTCCAGGATAAACTCCTTGATTCTGCCACATTGTCCAAAGCAAAAAACTGTAAGAAAAAAATATTAAATATTAAAAAAATATACATACACATTGTGTTGTAATTTGGTTGGTCAGATGTGTTTATCTTTTCAGATGCCGTTTTGACAACACTTCACAGCACTTACAGGTTAAAAGGGGAATGCTGGAAAAAGATATAATTTTTAATATGATTAATTATAAAAGTAACAAAAGAAAAATATGTGACATAAAGATTTATAAGAAAAAATATTTCATAAGATAAAATAAGATTTAATATTTATTTTTCTTGTGGTAATTTTTTTGATAGATCTTTTATTTAGTATTAAGACTTTTAAGTGCATTTACAAAATTATATTGAGTTTGAAATCTAAATTATACATTTCTATAATGTTAATAATTATAAATAAATGCCTGTGTATTTCAAGTATATATGAAATAAGTTTTTAACTGTTTAATTACGATAAAAATTAAGCATAATTATCTTAATTATGGGTAAATTAAATATAACAAATTAAGTGTCACTACCAATCAATTTTTATCTTTAATGTTTGTTTATTGTGATTTCATATTGTGATACATTTTAGATTAATTAATAAGCAGACATCTTCAAATCTGCTATTCTAAACACTATTCAACACCAGAAGTGTTGAATTTTACATTTATTTTACGAATTTTAAATTATTTTAGTAAACTTTCAAAAAAGGTATATTTTGAATTCTGATTTATTTCAATTTGAAACACATATGAAAAGTCTTTGAGCTTTTAATTTACTGTTATAAAATTTTACAACAGAAATTTAAAAATATACCATTTTAAAATATGTCTGTGTAAACATAACCAGCTGTTTCAGGTCTCTTTTTAACAAATAAATGAATCATCTAGCAATCACCAATAACACTGACGCAATAGAAATCTGTTTATAATAATATTGGTATATTTTCGCAAATGTTTAGAGTAAAATTATAGGGACTATAGCAAAAATATGCAAGCATTTAATAAAAATACTACCCAGCCTCTGGAAAGTACTAGACTACAAAATGAATGGCGCAATCATCGATTTTACTTGTCCAATAATAATTACTCTCTCACCTTGTCTAAGCACTCTCAGTCCAAAGGAGAATCAGAGTTAAAGAATACACTAGCACAAAGAGAAGTAAGTCACTTTATTTGATTAAAACAACGAATGACCTTACTCAGTCGTTAATTTAGATATTTTCAGTGTTTCACTGTGACTTCATTTGCAATAACACGGGAAATCTGTGTTGCCACCTTAGATTTTTATAAAGCGCTAGATCAAAAGTAAAATGTCGCCAGATCTCACAAACTTGGGACACAAAAAAAACACCAAATAGCGCTATATTATTACATTGAAATTATAACATTCAAGAAACCCTAATTCAAATTTAAAACAAAGGAATATGTTGTACGTGCAAAAATTACACCAAAATATTCTCTACAGCACAAAATTTATTTTAAAAATTATAGTTCAGTTCTTCATTTATGGCGCTTCGAGCGTGCCAGTTGAGCACTAATCACTTCGCCAATGTCACGTTGTATGGAGAACACACGAAGGAGATTGTACGGTAAAAAGAGACTATATTACACAATAG
>DWMY01003341.1:0-10359 GCA_018249775.1 Heliconius hecalesia formosus | reverse complement strand
CGTGAACAAGCGCACATGCATAGAGACAAATAGGCAGACAATAATTTTAAAAATCATTATTTTTGGTTCTTTTACGTTATTAGATACCAACCGCCAATTAGACTTGTAACTTAACTTAACTTAACTTAACTTTACGCTTTATCCCTAGCGGGAGACGGGGTAGTCAGAGAGAACGGGGCGCCAAACGCTCAACCTCTTTATACATGTCCTCCGGAGAGTCCTCATGCTTTTTACGTGACCTTCCTCTAACATTTTTCATTTCTTCTAAGACTACCTAGAACGTCCCTGACACTTTCCCAAAACTCCTCGAGTTCGCCTAAAGGAGTATTTAAAGTAAGACCCTATTCTACTGTCCCACGACGCGACAGCCTCAATAAGCTAAAAGAGAGTAATTTATTACACAAAACAAACGTCTTACAGACAATTCATTTCGGAACTGTTCACTAGAAACTAAACAAATAAGCTTAACGACTGTAACAATTTTCAACTCTTATGTAAGCAATATTAGGAGAAAATGCTTTAGTATATGTATATCTATACTTACTTATAATAGTTCGTAACACATCGGTGTCTAGATAGAAGATATATTCTAAAAATGTTGTTGGTGTTTGTATATAATATCTTAATTGAACCAAAAACAATGATTTTGAAATCGAATCGAATCGAGTTAACGTGGCTATTCAATACAAAACGAAATTTTCCATTCGAAGCAGCACTTTCTGAGTTTAGCACGTTTAACAAAACAAACTCTTCAGATTTATTGCATTAACTGTACCTATAGATAACTTAGAACACTTGCCGCACCTTTTTAATTGTAAACTACCCTGCTTTTAACAGTACTAGATATACTTGTTGTTCGAATTGACATGTCCTCGTATACAATCAGTCCAATTATGAAGAAATATTATTTTTATAAATGTGACCTTGTTTGTATAGGAGCTTTTATTGTATATTTATTTTATACATACCGTATCGTATGTATACGACACATACTACATAACTACAACCAAAAAAGTGTATAAAAAATGTGGTTTCCCTGCCACTGATATAGAGAATGACAGGTACTGGCGAGAATGTCAAAGAGTACAGTAGTACAGTAGTTCTCCACTGTCCTTTTTTTTTAAAAAAAAGAAAAAATGAAGGAAAGTGGAGAAGGCAAAATAAGTATATAGAAAAAAAATGTTTGAATTTCGACAACAACATGCAATTTTATAATATAATGTTATACATAAACAATTACTTCCACTCGACCGCGCGGTCGAAGCCGCATGCAGCAGCTAGTACAATATAAATTACAATCTCCATTTAATCTATTAACATTCGTTTCTAATGCGCAATCTTAAGCCTCATCTTGTGTATTGACAGTTTCAAATTTACTGCGGTCAGTGAGACCGGCCGCGATACCTCACCAGTCCGCCGTCCGCCGTCCGCCGTCCACTCAACATGAATAATTAGAAGATTAATTGATATTTATTGCTTTGTTTGCGTTAAAATAAGGGGTTATTCTTGATAAATATACAATTTAATATATTAACTAACACAATTATACGATATATTAGAGACCAGGCGTGGCACAAGGGCATAAAGTGTCACTGTAAACGCTACTGATTGTAGGTTCAATCCCCACTCGAAGAAATGAAATATTTATTTAAATTTTTCCCTTTCTTCGCTCTGGTGTCGAGGCAAATCTCGGAGTTTAGTTCCGCCACTCAACAAGCAATGGTTAAAGATGTCGGTGGAAAATTGACGGAAAGTTGGTTGATACTAGGTTTCCTCAGCCTATAGTGTGCGGGATACAGCGTGATTCTGTGTGACCTGATTTGATTTGATAATTATAAGGCCGTCGTGACACAGCGGTACAGCGTCTGACACTAAACCTGACGGTCGTGGGTTCGATGCCCACTGGGGGAAATTTTTATTTCTTCTTTCTACAGCCTGGCGTCAAGTTTCGCCAATTAATACTTAATTTCCCTGCTATATGGAGGGCGCAGCGTGGAGCTATAAAAATATATATAACAGTATAATATCGTCATGTTTAGAATCCGGGGAAATGGGGATATTAACGATTATCAATCAAATATTATTATTGTTATAAAAAAAACCGATAAGTGCGAGTTGGACTTGTCCACCGAGGCTTACGTACTAATTTTACGATTGTATGTAGATCAACGGGTAGTACAACCTATAAAAGTTTACAGACCTTAATTTGCGGACGTATGTACTCGTTTTTTTAATAAAATTAACTACAAATATTGGTTTGTATTTTTTTTTTCTTCGTGTCAAATATCATAACTGTAGATCCACCGGAAGTGTGCTTCAAAGAAATATATACCGGAATATTTGATATTTATTTCTGCTTGATACCTCCACGTAATCACGAGATAAACGGTCTTGACAGACGGACAGAAGGACAACAAAATGATCCTTATAGGGTTCCGTTGTAACTTTTGAGTTACGGAACCCTAAAAAGCCAAGTAACGAATAAAAGATAAGACATTACATTTAGTTCCACACAACAGTTATGAATTAGCATTCGACATGTTACGAGGGTGCAATATTGCTGCAGCAGTACTAGATTGGATTTAGTGACTATGTTCTCCATTTTCCACTACAAGAGACCTTCGTCTCCAGCGTCATTCCAAGCGTATTTTCTTTACCGATTCAGGCACTAACATTACATACTAATTGATGGAAAACTCATCACATCACGACTTCAATAGTAATGGACAGTTGTTTTGATCTAAGTTTATTACTGCATGCAAGTGGGTCAATACTCAACAGAGGTCACGGACGGACGGACGGACGGACGACGGCGGCTAGCCGCGTGAATATGTACGAGATTGTTAACTCGTATTGCATTCCAATTGCAATATGTACATGTTACAGTTGTATGTGGGTAGAGGTCTCTTAGCAGTCGGTGTAACAGCGTCACGCTTTTTTGTGCGTAACGGGGTAGACAGAAGGAATCTAAAGTTTTTAACAAATGTATAAAAATTTCGACGTAGCTTGATGAGAACTTATAGCTTAGTCGTCAGAGCGCCTGGTCGGTTTCCAGGAGGCGCGAGTTCGAGTCCCGCTGTTCACTGTTCCATGATGACCTCTATAACTTTTATTTGCTTTACATAAATAAGTAGGTATACTATACCTTTTACTATTTTCATTTTTAAAGACACTAGACATAGTCATATGTATCGTACACCGTACATGATTTGATCTCCAATATTCATCCAAAGAAAATGTGTTCAACACTCTGTGTAAATAAATTAGTGTTGTTTTAGTTTCAAGCACGTATGCCGCATATATCAGGGTTACGTCACTCCGTTTCCCACTTTCCGCCCAATTTTGGAGACATCGAGTGTCGTCGCATCATGTTAAGATTTTGGCGGCGTCACGACGGCCTTTCGGTTCTTATTTTCATTTCATTTTATACAAATTTCAAATTCCAGAGTAAGAATTATGCCAAAGTGCTAAAATAATTTTAATGTATCTACATTAATACAAATAGTTCAAGTGTTCTTTTTAATCTAACAATTTGTATCTATTAATATTTAATATTCTTAATCAGGCTTTAAGCTTTGAGCTTAAAAGCTCTACTTAATTTAATTATGAAACTTTTCTAATTAGATTTAATGAAATATTTTTTCTTACAATGTAAAATGTGCAATTAATCTATGTTCTAATTTAAACATATAAAGTAGTCAGATACACTAAATAAAAAAAAAATATATTAAATCAGCTTCACGCTGTATCAGCAGGGTAGGCAGACGGAACCTATTGTTAAGACACTCCGTTTCCCTCTTTCCGCCGAATTCTGTAGACATTGTGTGTTGAGTAGCGAAACTCAACGCCGCGCTTTGCCCCGACACCAGAGCGAAGAAACAAACCCACAAACCTCCATCAATGTTCAATTCACGATGGGTACTTATTATATATATATACCTGTTGGAATATGGTTGTTTTGTGCAATGTATTTATTATTTTTAGTTTAATGTATTTATAGCATGTGCATGATACACGATAGTTGTGATTTCAAAAACCATTCGAAAAATACTTTAAGATATCAAAATATTTGTGCTCCGGTTACTTGATAAATTTCAATGAGTCAAAAATTGTATATTAAATTTTTATCATTTTTGAACGCAGTTACTCAGCTAGCTTAAAGATAAAAAACTAGAAAAAAAACAAAGTAAACCTTCATAATCACCGAGTTATGCTAATTTACTACAAGTTTGTCGTTTCAACGAGGATACCTAAATATCCAATCTATTAAATTATACATTACATTACAACGAAACCGTCTAAAGTCCAAAGAAACGTCGTTTCTGAGCCATTAAGTAGACTAAAAAATGTTTTAAGATTTCTTATTAGCTATTTAGAAACAGTGTTACTTGCATAAAGGCATTATGAGCAGTAATGGCGTGTCGCTGAACGACACTTGAGATTCAATGAGTATATTAAATAAGATAGCATCTACCACCTTTTAAGGGAATTTTCAAATTTCAACTTAAGATTTAGTTAAATAATTCATAACAAATGTTTGACACAAACTTGGAATCATTATATTTCAAACCAATTCTGCTTTTCTCTATCCCGCATTTCGAGACATGGCGGAACTCAACGCAGCGCCTTGTTTTGTTACCAGAGCGAGAAAATAAAAAAAAATACAGAGAGTGGGAATCGAAACAACGACCGTTGCGCTTACATTCAGACTAGACTATTTCATAATTATTTACCACATTTCACCACAATTCACAATTTACCGCTAATAGCCACTTTCCTTATACATTTCTAAGATACACAACAACAAGCTAATAATGTAAATAACATTTTTTATAGTACAAAAAACCATAAAAATATTATCAAGAGCTGTGTTAGATCTGCGTCAATCAAAGTGTTTACGACATTTGAATACTAACAATTGGCGGCTTTATGACTTTGTAGCGGATTCATTTTAATAAATTTGCTATATTATAAGTATCTCCTAACTTTTTATTGTGGTTCAGTATAATCTAACTGTTTTTTTTTGTATTATTTGAAAAATTTTATTGTTTTTTTTTTTGCTTTACGCTGTATTTCGCACATAGCAGGGTAAACAGAGGGACTCTGGAAACCTAGTGTTAAGACACTTTACTCCCATCATGACACTTCCATTTCCCACTTTCTGCCGAATTTTGAAGGTATTGCGTGTTGAGTGGCGGAATTCAACGCCGCGCTTTGCCTCATTAACAGAGGCGAGGCAACGAAAATGTTAAACATTTTCTCGAAAGGGAACCGCAAACCCACAAACTGTCGCGTTTATAGTCACACGTTTGTGTCCCTGCGCCACGAG
Source organism: Heliconius hecalesia formosus (assembly GCA_018249775.1). Lineage (NCBI taxonomy): Eukaryota > Metazoa > Arthropoda > Insecta > Lepidoptera > Nymphalidae > Heliconius > Heliconius hecalesia. Next base: position 5,030 of record DWMY01003341.1, on the reverse strand, counting down.
TGGCCTCCTAGATATAGATATAATAGTTAGTTGTATATTATTTAGTTGTTTATTATTTTAATAAGTAACAGGATCAAATCTATGTCAAAATGAATTGGAAACGAAGAGAGTAAAGACTTGAGCAAACAAGTTAGGTAATCAATTTGTTGGAACGCTCTGTTCGAGCGAGTACTGCTAATAAGGAATGAAATACTCTCGGCTTTATATATTATGGCTATTATAAAATATTTAGAGAAATAAAATATTTATAAGTATAAAGATCAATCAATTTGCTCGTGAGTTTGAAACCCCATTACCACTTCACTTCATTTCATTTTGCTGTGGACGAAATATTTAAAAATTGGGCAAAAAATGAGAAAGGAAGTGTCATAAGACTAGATTCGTTGACTACCCTGCTAGGCGGCAAAAAGAACGTAGTGAATTCGATCGTGAAATTTACTTTGTGAGAAAAGTAGAAGGAAACTAGTGATAAATCACTTCAACATTTATACAATATTAAAAAAATGCACAGCACGATTGAAATCTACATTTCTTGTTAAAATTATTATTTACCTTCACGCTGTATCTCTCATATAATAGAACTGAGACAGAGCTGAGACCCTCCGTTCTCTATTTTTCGTTAATTTTTTTTAAATATCGCTTTGGGTGGTGGGAATCAAGGTCCTCTTACCAAAACCGGCCGATAAGAATAATTCCCACGGGCGGCAAGCGAACCCATACAAATATAATCGTTAAAGTGCATAAATTTGCTATAAAACTTTTAATTCATATTCTGCTTAGAAACAAAATATTGTAGATTACATGTGGTTGTAAGTATATGTATATTTCATTATTACATAGAGCGACACGCTCTCAGTAGACGTGTTATTATGGGCCCCTATAATTTGGTCACCGGACGGCAATCCTCACCGGAGTTGCGGAGAAAAGAGTCACATACAGAAATATTACTAATTTACCCTTTATAAAGGCTTGGAAAATTGTCTGATTCTACTTGCGATGCTGGTGGGTTCAATCCTGATTAGGGGTTTGAACTTGAAAATATTATACGATAGGAATGTGTTGGCTGGCGGCTTTGTTTAATTGGCTAGCGAGCTGATTCAAAAAGGCGCGGGTTTCAATCCTGCTACGTTAAATTTTTTATATGTTTTTAAATATTTTGCTCTTCTAAGTATGTTAATAAAATTTAAAAATGTGTTCTGTGTTCATAACATTCTGCAATATCTCGAAAATTTGGCGTAAAAAAAATATTATAAAACTGAACAGTTTGGTTAAACGAGCTAATTTCAGAATAGAAAAATATATTAAATACAATTTTTGGAGGAATGCTCCAGGCTATATAACATTTCTTTAATCATTTCAATGTATGAAGCGAAAAGAACCCACAGTACCTGAGCTGCGGTCAGTCACCTCGGGCAGTGACAATTTGGTGTGTGTGGCACAACCGTTGCTTATTTCCATTTGAACACGCGGGCGAAGCTGTACGTAAAACATACTATTATTACTATATATATGTATATATATTTTAATGAACATTGTTATTGTTTAAGTAAATAAATATTTCGTCTCCTCGAGTGGGGATCGAACCCACAACCGGCAAAGCCGTGCCGAGGCAAAGCGCGGCGTTGAGTTCTGCCATCAACACACAATGCCTCCAGAATTCGGCAGAAAGTGAGGAACGGAGTGTCTTAACACTAGGTTCCCACTGCCTACCCTGCTGTGTGCGGGATACAGCGTGAAGCTGTTTTATTTTATTTATTTTATTGTTTAAGTAATTGAAAGTGACATTTCACAATACTTTTAAAAAAGCAAATACAAATAAAATAAAATAAAACATAATAAAATATAATGAAAAGAATGAAGTTGAATGTAAAATGTCGGGCGCGTGTTGTGAATACCGAAATAAACAGAATTTGCATAGATTGAAGAAAGAAACGAGACTTGCATTGTGCGATCAACGCTCACGTACCTCTTACATGTTATTATGTTTTATTTGGAACTCCTTTCAAATTGCTTTATTTCATATGATAATAGTGAATTGTTATGAATTATTCTTTTTGTTTATCGTGGTATCTTGCAGAGAGTAGGGTAATCAGAAGGAACACAGTGTTAAGACACTGCTTTGTTCTGTTACTATAGTGGAGAAATGAGAATAATTAATTCCCCTCGGGAGTGAATCTACTCCAAAACCAACGCGTTTACAGACAGACGCTGTGCACCACGACGGTCACATGTTATTTAACATTTCATGTATATATTGTATATATAACTTTAATAAAAATATTGTTTCAAATGAAACACGTTTTCCAAGATTATTTTTATAGCATTCGTGTATTGAAAATACAGTAAGTTACTAAGAATTTTTTGAAGTGATCTTTTTCTTTATAAATGCTGTACTATTCTTTTGTAAATACAATATTAAATAAATAGTTACATTTTTATAAGCTAAATCAAATAAAATCCAAAACGATGAAGTCGTTCAATTACGATTAATCAAGTGTATGAAAGTATAAATAAATAAAATAGTGAATCAATTACCCCTAAATACACTTAAATAATATTAAATATGTAAATATTCGTACAACTTAAACAAGTAGTGATTAATATAATTGATCAAGGTTTGACCTGTATTAAAGTATTAAATTACTAGTATGGTTATTAAAATATGTATTTTTTAATGGCTCATCATAAAAAAAAAAACAAAAAAAATGTCCTATAAATAAAGATAATTTTTAAGGTGGGGTGGACCACCCCTGGCATTAAGATGTATGAAAAATAGATTACGACCGATTCTCAGACCTACTACTATACTATAGAATTTTATAAAAAAATCGGACAAGCCGTTTCAGAGCTAACAGAGTCCTGAGTTTTTTATATACATATATTGTATATAGAGATAACACAAAATATGTTACGGGACGCTACGACGCGTCGCTACGAGACCTCTACGAACTTCGCGTCTACATTCCACAATCAGTTCGCGCGTCGCGCTCTGACTGTGTAGACGTGTGTTCAATTGTAACTCCAGTGTAGAAACTTTACTCGATTTGGACTTCTGTAGAAAATATTATAGATAAGTTATTGATTTTTCGAATTTTGTTTAAATTCTATATTTTGAAATGATTATTATAAACTAAAAGTTTAAATTATTTAGTGATAGTGATTTGTTTTAACTTTGGTATCTTGTACTATTGGAAAGCACGATAATACTGTAAGTACTTTTTCTTTTTGTTTCTTGTTTATTTAAGAGAGTAAAAAAAATATATATTTATGTTTATATAGACCATTTAAATATCACTCGCATCGAAGTTTTTGAAGGAAGTTTTTGCTTTAACTTGCCATATTACTTGTTTAAATAGTTTAAAACAATATATTTTATATACTAATCTAAAAAAAATTTTTTTTTCAAATTATTTTTGAAGCCAGTTATGGCGCAGAGGCAAAAGCGTTTGACTGTAAACACGACAGGTTGTGGGTTTGATTCCTACTCGAGGAAATGAAATATTTAATATTTTCATTTCTTCGCCCTTGTGTCGAGGTAAAGCGCGGCGTTAAGAACCGCCACTCAACACCCAATGCCTCCTGAATTCGGCCAAAAGTGGAAAGCGGAGTACCTAAGCACTAGGCTCTCTCTGCCTACATTGCTACATTCGGGATAAAGCATGAAGCTGAAAAAAAACCTAATAATTAAAGTGACGAGTAATTTTGGCTTATAGCCTCTCTCGATAAATGAGCAATCCACATCATCACAAAAAGAGAATTTAAGTTTTAATCAGTTGTTTAGGAGATTATCACATTCAATCAAACAAATTCTTCTTTGTAAGATTATTATATAAAATAAATACTTTTTTACACAACTAAGCCTTACTTACCTATGACTAGTTCCGGAAAAACTTTTAAGGCTAAAATATAATTCTTAATACTTCATGTGTTGCATATTTGAGTAGTAAACACGTGATCTCGCATTCTTACCAATATTTGCGGAAACCGATAGTAAAATGATAATGTTATCTTAAAAAATCAATATTAATCTATATAAGCTTATCTGTAATTAACGAATATTCTGAAGTACATTAATTTTCCATAATATTTTTTGATATTCATGTGTTTACCAAACATTTTATTATGAAAATAAAACATTTGGTTTTTAAAATACTTAGAGTGTTATTATACACATGAAGGATGAAAAAATAATAATTAGAAAACGTCTAAAAATTTGAACGTAACGGGACTTAAGCTCGTGTTAGCCTGTTTTAAAATATTTTCTCTTCCACCCAGTTCAGTTCTGCCACCTAAAATGCAATGCCTCCAGAATTCGGTAAAAAGTGGGGAACGCAGTATCTTCTCTGCCAACCCTGCTGTATGCGGGATATAGCGTGAACCTGATTTTTTTTGGTATTTATAAAGCTACTTCTTTAATTTGAAAAGTAAATGGAGTAATCGATTTAACTAATTTATATTCATTTCATCTCAATTATCTTTTAAACTAGTTAAAAACTAGCTAGATTTTAAACTAGCACAGCGTTTAGTTATGCATAAGGTGGAAATTAGAGAGCAGATGGTCAATTTACAAAAATCAACTTAAATACACAAATATTTACTCATTATACAAATATTTATTCTGAGTAGGAATCAAACCTACGACCTACTAGCAACCAGATTCAAGATTCACTGATATACATATTACATACAGAGAAGGCGCGTCAAATCGATTTAGTCGACATAAACGTGAATAGTAAACGTATTAATCGGTCCCAAGCTTAATTTACCGTACTTATTACTTCCTCGACCCTAAACTTTCATACTAAGCGAATGAGCAAAATGACTACCAGCAAATTAGGTATACAAAGTTGTCAGTGTAGTAAAAAGAAGTGCCTAATTGAATACGCGATAGCATTGGGTTCGGCCCACGTCCCACTCTCCGCCGCCGTAAGAGGCGGCGAGGCCAGTCATATCTAACGGCACGTCCGCGCCTCGGCGCGGCGGGGCCCAATGGACGTCACCCACCATGATTAGCGTACGCGGGGCATTCC
>DWMY01003340.1:0-10360 GCA_018249775.1 Heliconius hecalesia formosus | reverse complement strand
CTCATCTATTCATCTTGCTATCATCGGCTAACAATGTAAATATCACATATACTGAACGTGACTCAAATTAATTCCAGCCTTATAATATATAACTTGTTAATTTAAATGTTAATGTATGTATGTATGAATGTACGCTTACATTTTAGTTTTAGTTTGTTAATTGTTTTAGAGCGATTTAACCGGATTTAGAGCCATATTGTCTTAATAAAGCACTCGCGCCATTACACTGACTGGTGGTTGTATGGTTGCTATGTCGGCGATTTGTAATACAATATAATATGTAGATAATTTACATCCATACCACGCACGTTGCTCAAATCAAATTATTAATCATACATATATAGTTTTGTACAAAAATATTTATAATGGTGTAGAAAGAAGGAAAGCCTTCTCATATTAAAATTACGAAGTTGTATACTACTATGATTTTTATAAGACGTAATTGGGATCAATAAATAAATATATTATAAATTGAGAAAATAATAATGCATGAAGTAGGCAGAAAAACTGCCTACCTCATTTCCGAAATGTTTAAAAAATAAAAATGTGTGAAATTAATATATCATGAAATTTCTAACAGGATAGCTACAATTGTACATGTATTTGCTTGTATATATAGCTAATAATAAAATCGTAACTGTTAAATCAAAAACAGTAACTGTTGATTTTCTTGCCGACGTTACTTAGCAGAACTGCCTTCCGCAGTGCGAGTGTGGTGGTGGTGTGTGGTTTGGTGTGTAGCTAGATGGGTCTTGCAAAAGTCTATTTCAATAAGGAATATAGTGACTATGAATTTATTTATACACTGTGTTAATCACAAATATTTTTCCCTCCGCTTGAAGCAACTAGGAAGACCAGTGACTACACCCACTGACCTGTAAAATCCAAATGGTGTTAATTTTGCACAAATATTATGAAAAGTTTGTCATATTTCCTTCGACGACTGGTATTTGCTTGTATAATGCGTTTGAAGCAACGCGAAATTATTTATATAATAGCGTTACTCATAGATCTTTTTCGAATAGGCCCATTGTTTCTTTTGTAATTTTTATTTGTTTTCCATATTGGCTATTGGCTATTCTGCAACAATTGAGCTAGCACAAAAAACTTCATCTTATAAGATATAAAGTATATAATATTTTATGACTTAACATAATTATATACTGTAAATCTATATTTACAAGATTACATTTTATAACCTTCTTACTCAGCATATTATAATAAATTCCACCTTTATCTAGATCTAAGGGATACGTAATTATTTACCACCGCATACCTGTTTAATGATAATTTATTATTATAGTAATCTTACACTTTTATTTATGTAAAATATATTTTATAAGTGGTATATATTAAATGGAAGAGAGACGATTGTTTCCATAATAAGTCACACTCCTCTATAATAACTAGTCAATGAAGGCAAAACGCATCATAATATATTTTTTATTGCCTCACGCTTTATCCTGCACACAGCAGGATAGACAGAGTACAATAATCATTATTATAATAAAATGAAATGATAAAATAGTCTAAATTCCGGTGTAAATTAATTAAAAAAATAAATTACAACTAATGGTGTGGTTTGGTTGCAACTGATACATTTATTTTAGATTATTTTTGCTGTTAATTAACCATTAATTAGATCTCATAATTTTTATGAAAAATTAAACATAGAATACATCGGTTCAAGTATATTTATTTTTTAACTTAACGATATATTCAGCACTGCCAGGAAAAGCAGAGGGAACCTGGTAACCTATTAAAGGTGTTAAGACACTTCGTTTACCACTTTCCACCGAATTCTAGAGGCATGGCACTCATCGCCTCACTTTACCTCGTTACCCGAACGAGAAAATGAAAATTTTAAATATTTTATTTTCTCGAATCTGGATCGAACCCGAAATATATTGCACTTACCTGACGCATGCTTTTGCCCTTGCTCTCTATTAAATATTTAATAGTTAAATACTTTTTGTAGCATTTGTAATAATTTATTGTTTTTCTCTTTATGTTTTATACCAGACTAGAGGGCGCGCGCGGCTTCGCCCGCTTATTAGGAGGGAATCCAAAAAAAAAACCACGAAACACGTGTTCAATAAAATATTTTTAACAGTCTGAATTTAATTTTTTATAAAAATCGGTGGCAATTTAAAGATTTTTCCATATAAACTTTCAACCCCTTATTTGAACCCTTAGGGGTGAATTCTTAAAAACCATGAAACACGTGTTCAATAAAATATTTTTAAGAGTCTGAATTTCAAATTTTATAAAAATCGGTGCAGATAAAAAAAAATTTCCATACAAACTTTCAACCCCTATTTCATCCCTTTAGGGTTAAAATTTTTCAAATTCCCTTCTTAGTGGATGTCCAGAATATGAAAATAAACATCTGCCCAAATTTCGCGTGTCTACCATCAGCGGTTACGGCTGTGCGTGCGTCTTACCTCAGTCAGTCAGCACAAGTCCTTTTATATATATAGATTATCGAATAAACATAGTAAAGAGACTATCCGTTCTACACATTCTGTAAATTTCATAAATATTGAATACAAGTCTTGTGGAGGTACAAATAATATTCATGTATATAATTATGATGATATCATAATACCTAATATAAGGAATTGAATCCAATCAATACCTGAAGTAATTAGTAACTTGAAGTCCTTCACGATGAGTGTTGTATTATTTATATATTATATCTTTGTTATTATTATTGTTATAATTTTATCGTAGAAACGGAGTTACTATCTCAGTTTACGCTTTACTAAAATACTTATTTAGAAAACGTATAAAAATGTTACATCCTAAATGTGGAATAATACTTTAAAAATGACGAAAATGTTATAATATTTTCAACTATACTAGTTGCTTCACACTTGTGCTAAAAATGAAAAAATAACTAAGATTTGTGTATGACACATGATGCACCTTTTGACGGCAAGTAAAGTGAGTTACATAGAGACGATTAACGTTATGTTACATAGGCTTGGTAAATAGATTTTTCAATTTTCCAACACACAAAGATTTTTCAATTCAAACCAGTATTTCCTTAGATTGTCCGCTTGCACTAAGTCCATACATTCGCGTGCAACTTAAAATTGAAAGAGCAATGAAATGTGTCTGCGAGCATGATTTATACACAATAAATGTAGCATTCGCCCTCCCTTACAACACGGGAAGATATAAAAGTAATAAAAACTTCAGATTTATAGCTTTTTCTATTTAGCCTTAAATATGAAACAATTAAGATAAACACAGCTTTCTTTAGGTGTTGCTTGTTATAGGAATAACTGTAAACGTGACAGGTTGGGGGGGGGGTTCGATTCTCACTCAGGGGAATGAAATATTTAATATTTTCATTTCTTCGCTCTGGTAACCAGGCAAAGAGCTCCACCACTCAACAGGTAACGTAGCACATGGCTCCAGAATTCGGCGTAAAGTATCTTAATGGGGATGGAGTGTCTTAACCCATGGTTCCAATGTTCTCTCTGCCTACTCTGCTATGTGCAAGATTAAGCGTGAAGCTTAAAAAAAATAAAACGAAATATGTATTTTAAAATATACACGTATATAAGAAAGATTAGAGTTCCAACATCGTTCCGCTCAGTCGAAAAATATATGAGGAAATATATTCACAAATATATAAAATTGTAACACATATTTTACTAAATCAAACCACTACACTGAATTTAAGCATTAAACCAAATTAATATATGTACTGGACTCTTTTCAAATATAGAAAATAAATATCACGTTTTGTCATCTTTAAAAGATATTTAGTAATCGCAATAAATAAGTATAAATATCATTATTTTTAACATGTGTCAAATTCAGTAAAAAAAAAACGTACACTGTATAAAAAAATTATTAAAGTTCAAATAAAAACTTATTTCGACCTATTATAATAATGTAAATTCCGTTACATTTGAACTTAACTATCAGAGCATACTTCCCGAGAGTGAATAAGCGTTCGCAAGTCACAGTGAATTAAGACGCGCATCGTGCAGAGAGAGAGCGCGCGTCAAAGCAATCACTGTGTAAGGGACGATGCGTAACAACAGATGCTCTAACATTCTACATGACGTGCACTTTAGTAAAATGTGGCTGAAATCGAAATGCTTATTTTTTTATATTATTTACATTTTTGTTATGGTATTTATTTTTGTTTTATTATCTGTGTGTGTGTGTGTGTGTGTGTGTGTGTGTGTGTGTGTGTGTGTGTGTGTGTGTGTGTGTGCATAGTTAGTTTATGAATTTGAGTGATTCTTGGCATAATTATCAAAATATTAAATATACTATTGACGTCGTATCGTATCGCGACACCACCTGAAGCTACAAATCTTTAGTCGAAATAACGTTATAAACATTTTACATTGATGGATAGCTCAAATTAGTTAAAGCTTGTTAAAGAAGGGAAAAATCTTTAAGATAAATAAAATGTTATTCTAATTCTGTCACTGTAAACTTCCCTTTATGACATTGTATAAAAGTTTTAGTTTATTGATAATCGCGTTCTGTACAAGATTTTTGCATATATACTGTGCGTATATAGATAAATATATATATTTGTCAATACAATTACTGTGTTACAACATTAACATTATTGGGAGTGAAACATTAGGGCAATGTTCTGTAGAGTACGAGGACAGGCACTGGAAATTTAATGCGACAGCTCGGCACGGTGCTGCCATTTTGGATATAGAGGAAGTACAACGTCGACCCTAATTTACTATTTTCATTCGAAGCCGTTATTCTGAAATATCAACAAAAGTTTTTTCTTATTTGAACGTACTACAAGTACATAAAATGTTCCAAAAATTACAGGATATCGATTTTTTTGTTTTCTCTTGATAGAATCCTAAATATTTATAATTATTTTCACTACTACCAATATATGAAAATATATTTATTTGATGTTTTTTTTTTTTTTTAACTACAAAATGTTCCTAATACGAAACTTAAAATAAAAAATAAAGAATACCACGAGCGTATAGCGCGATTCTACGTAAAGTCTACTAAAATCATAATGAGCACAGAGCAGACAAATATAGTTTTTTTACAATTAAGACAACATAAATCATGGTACTCGATAATGGCTGTATAACTTATATAAAATAATATATTCCTTTTGATTTATAGGCTGATATGTTCATTAAAAATAAAAATTATTTGTAAATTGGCTTTAAATAAAGAACGGATTGTATTTCAGGAACCTATGACGACAATGTTTTTGGCGCTACACGGCGGTAAATTCGATCATCCTAACCGTCTCTTCTCGTCCATAGCGCTATCGTGGAAGAATTGCCAGAGGGACACATCAGATGTGAAAGTAAGTTCTTGTTTTTTTTTTTTCGAACTTGAGGTTAATGCTGTTAGCCCTATTGGCTTTTACAGCGACACCGGGTGGTTTACGAACCATAATTATTTCAAATATTTAATGATTTTTAAATGATTTAGCAATTATACGTAGATCAACTTACTATAGATTATTATGGTACCATAGAGATCTTTTGATGGAACCTCAAGATATATCAAACCCTGGGCTATGTTTTAGTAAGACGATCGGTCAAGTTCGCCTAAACAAAGCATGTTGTCTACAATCATGGTTTACTAAGTTTTTAAAACTAATAATTTATTTCAACATAAATAATAACAAAAATGTTATAAGTATCAACAGTTTTTGAAAGAGAATCACGTTTAATACTACATTCAACAATTTACAGGAACTTATCCCAGAGCTATTCTTTCTACCGGAAATGCTAGTGAACAGTTCAGGATACAAGCTAGGTATCCCGGAGTCTCCTTCCGGTGACGTCATTCTGCCCCCATGGGCATCGTCGGCTGAAGAGTTTGTGAGAATTAACCGAATGGCCTTAGAGTCCGAATTCGTTAGCTGTCAGCTACATCAATGGATTGATTTGATCTTCGGTTATAAACAAAGAGGTACAGTTTGATAGTTTTATCGACTATTAGTACTATAAAACTGTTTATTGCATAAAAGCTATAAACTATAAAAAAAATTAAAACTTAAGCATTTACTTAAGATATTTTTACGCTCGTAATATGATCTCATTTGAATATAATTATTATCAGCTTTACGCTCTATCCGGTAGGCATATATCTGATAGGCAGAGGGAACTTAGTGTTAAGACACTCCGTTCCCGAAATTATTATCATTACTTATGTTTATCTACATAAATAAAAACATATAAATCAACCTTTTGTTTTAACATATATTGTGTTTTTTTTTGTCTTACCTAACTTTCTATCTTTAACCTATTTATATATTTTTAAATATTAAATAAATTAAATCAGCTTCATGCTGTATCCCGCACACTGCATGATAGGCAGAGGAAACCTACTGTTAAAACACTCCATTCCCCCCTTTTTGCCAAATTTTGGAGTCGACACGCAATGCTGTTGGGTGGCGCCGCGCTTTGTTTCGGCACCAGAACGATAAAATGAAAATATATATATGTTTTAACATGCTCTTAATTAAACCATAAAAAACTTCATCAGTACTCTCCTACCCATTTCCAGGTCCAGAAGCAGTACGAGCGACAAACGTTTTCTATTACCTCACCTACGAAGGTGGTGTACGCTTAGACCAAATAACAGACCCCATAACTAAAACGGCCATCGAAGATCAAATAAGAAGTTTTGGACAGACTCCTGCCCAGCTACTGAGTGAACCGCATCCCCCTAGAGCGTCTACTATGCATCTGGCGCCATTGATGTTCGCCGCCGCACCTGACGATGTTTGTCTTAGGCTGAAGCTACCTTCAAATGCAGCGGTCGTTCATGTATCGGCTAATACGTATCCTCAGTTGGCTATGCCGGCTGTTGTTACGGTAATTACTTCTGTTATTGTTATATTTATATTTTACAAATAAAATATATCTCTATGTTATTGTATCTATAGTTTGACAAATGCTAATACGATTATCGATAATGATAGGCATTATCAAATGTAGGAAAGGAGAAAAAATTGGATAATTTGAATATAAAATATGTACTAAGTTGAAGTTATTTTGACGTAAAGTTTGCAATAAAAAATGCTTGAATTAATATTAAATTAGAAATATTTAATTTCCCTGAGATTCCTACTTGGGAAAAATATTTAATATTTTCATTTTTTCGCTCTGGTAACTGGCTCTGGCGCGGTGTTGAATTCCGCCACTCAACACGCAATGCCTCAAGAATTCGGCAGAACTGAAATTGAGGAAAAGACGTGTCATCATGAGGAACGGGTTTCTAACTAACACTAGGTTCCTAGGTTGCCTTTGACTACCCTGCAATGTGCGGGATGAACCGTAAAACTATAAAGAAAATAAAAAATAAACAGAATTGTTTTCATGTGATAATAATATTATAAGCGAGTAATTGATTATTTTTATTATCAATTTTGATAAGGTTGACCTAAATTCTATACAAAATAATTAATCATTATGTTTTTTAATTGATCATAATTATGTACTTATTTGTGTGAATGTACCCATATTGATAAAAATTTAAGACCGAGCATTTAGTACTCGGATATTCTTCTTACTGGAGTGAAAATTGTATAGAACTAAAAATTAAACTATAATGTAAATATAACGTTTTTCAAACAATTCATCTTACACAAAATTGATTCATTTTTATAAGTGTCCCATGCCATGCCTTTAACGTCTTCTTGTACAGTTTTTTTAATATATTGTCGTTTAAAGGTGAGCGCGGCGCGCGCCTTCGCAGCGCACAGATGGGCGGGCGGCGGCTGCGCGCACGCCGCGCCCGCTCGGCACAGCGACCACCCTCCGCACCACCCACTACTCATGGATCCTGTTTGGGGTGAGTTCTTTGGAACTCAATAAAATAAGAATATTTTTATTGATGTGATTCATTTTGTACGGTTAATATTCTATCTGCCCCCACATAAGTATATTCTATGTTGTGGGAGTTAGTGACTTCCTTGTAAAGACACAATTTTTTCTCATACGTTATATGAAGTAATATAGATGAAATAATATAAGTTATATTATATGACATTATCTAGTAAACAAAATGAAAACTATAATTAATTAAGATATCAATAATTTCTATTTGTAAAGACGATACTAATATTTTAAGCTTGTAGCAGACATTACAAATATGTTTAAAATTGTTTGTTTGAGTTCGTTTTGTGTCCCCGTAGCGGCGGGAGGTGCCGCGGCCATGGCGCGTCGTCAGCTCGGCGACAACTTCTCACAACGAGTGCGGGCGAGAAGCAACTGCTTCGTAACCACAGTGGACTCCAGATTCCTTATAGCGGCCGGGTTCTGGGATAATAGCTTTAGAGTATTCTCTACTGAAACTGGTGAGTTTCCCATATTATGTGTATATAATATTATATGCGTACAATATAATGACCAGTCACGGAGAAGCACTTCAGAAAATAAGCATATAAAAATTGAAGAAACTAAATATTTTCGCCAGTTAGCTTTAATGCGACAAATAGACGAATAACTCAATATCGCGCCAACATATTACGATCACTCTTTGTTTATTAGAATAATTTAAAAGAATATACTTCAAGGGTAGTTTGATTGAAGTTTCATTAGTTTCTAATTATGGGATCCGGTTGAAATTTAAGAAGTATTTAATGATATATTTAAAAAATATTTTTAACATTTCGGTAGCAGATTATTCTGTTTACTAACTATTTACATATCTCTCATTCCAGCTAAAATCGTACAAATAGTGTTCGGTCACTACGGCGTAGTGACGTGCGTATCCCGTTCCGAATGCAACATAACGTCAGATTGCTATGTTGCAAGTGGTTCAGAAGATTGTACAGTACTTTTATGGCACTGGTCGGCCCGTCATGGGGGCATAGTGGGTGATGGGGACGCGCCTGCCCCTAGAGTTGCTTTGACAGGACATGATGCCCCCTTGAATGGAGTCTTGGTGTCTGCTGAACTCGGTTTGGTCATTTCTTCATCTGTTAGTAAGTATCTTGTTGTATTTTGTTGTTACTTGTAAAGTATAATATAACCTGAGACCGTCGCGGCGTAGCATAACAACGTCTTGAGAGTAAACGCGTTCCTACTGTTCCTGTTACGTAAAAAATAAAAGGTAAAGGAATGAATAATTTTCGTCTTTTGCCCTGGTAACAAGATAAAGCTGACTTTCGCAGTCAATATGCGATGTATCGAATTGTTGGTGCGGAGAGAACTAAGTGTCTTAACTATTGGTCTATTGCCTACCCTACCATTCACAGTATATAGTAGTATGGAACTAAAAAAAATTGACACCTAAAAATAAGATATTGCTAAAAATGATAAATGAAATATTTTAATATTATTCATGTTTTCAGAAGTCTTTCCATAGTGTAGAATCATATTTAAAAAAAGTATTTAAAATATAAAAAACAACAAAAACGTAAACACCTAATCAAATAATATTTAAACAAATGATTTCTTCTCATTACAGACGGCCCAGTCCTTATCCACACAACATTCGGAGAACTGCTCCGTTCTCTATCACCACCCGAAGGAGTCTCTTCTCCTCAACAGTTAGCTTTATCACGAGAAGGAGTAGTAGTAGTGTCATATGCACGCGGCCACCTTGCTGCCTTCTCACTAAATGGCAGACGTTTAAGAGCCGAAACCCACCATGATACATTCCAATGTGTAGTCCTGTCCCGTTGCGGTGAGTATTTAGTGTGTGGTGGTGACGCAGGAGTCGTGGAAGTATGGCGGGCTGTTACACTGGCTCCACTATATGCGTTTCCTCCAGCTGGAGCTCCTGTTACGGGATTGGCTTTGTCTCATGATCAAAGGTTTTTGTTGGCTGGACTCGATAATGGGTCTTTAGTTCTATTCCATATAGATTTTAACCGTTGGCATCATGAGTATCAACAGAGATATTAAATTGTTTGTTTGACGTATGACTCTTTGTTTTTGTTTGAGGAAATAAAATAAATTAATCATATAAATGCAAATATATTAAATTCTATTTCTTTTTCCTTTCAAAGTTAAAACATGTGTTATAATATATTATCGATAACAGTCTTAACAATTTTTATTTAAAAATTATAGGAATTATTACAAACACATGTTTTTGTAATAATTCTATCTGAATGGAGATTGATTTATTTGCTTTTATATGATTCAATTATTGTATGTTTTACTATCACAATATTTTTCTTATGTTATAACATTTTATTTACTTTAAAAAAAAATAGTTATGCTTTAACTGACAAGTGGTCGATAGTGAAATTGAAATGAATTCTGTCAACTATAACATCACAGAATTACATGTACAATTTTGACGTTTCAGTGTTGCCCGATTATCTTATGATTGCCGAATATTCTTAAATGGCGACATCTAATTATTTACT
>DWMY01003339.1:0-10363 GCA_018249775.1 Heliconius hecalesia formosus | reverse complement strand
TTTTATACAAATAAAAAAATAAATATATATTTAAAAAAATAAATGTGTATATATATATATATATATATATATATATATATATATATATATATATATATACACACATTATTATTTTAACATTTTTCTTAATATTTACACGATTTTTTTTAATTGATACTCTGTATCAATATATACATATATATATATATATATATATATATATAATTATTTTAACACGTATCAGAAAAATGTTCTTAAATCTTAAAAAAGTCTATTTGTTACAGTTCTCCGATCTCGGAAGGGACAAAATAGAAAAAATTTGAATTTCACCACTCGACATTTAAAAAAAAGAGTATATTACACTAGCCAGTCCCTGTCTACACTGATGTAGGCATGATTAAGTATGTCTAAAACTGGAAAAAAGGGAATAGATATAAACACGATACGAAAGATATAAAGACAAACCGTAAGAATTATTTATAACTAACACGTCCAGTAATAGGGTATCATTTACACTCCAGGTACGATACCCTAATAAAAAAGACAGCCAAATTGGATAAGGCCATTATCGCAAAGAAATATCCGAAAGCAGATAGAATTCTATTTTTCTATTTATTTCAAAACATACGTTTTCAGAGAATACTATGACAAAGCTATGAAGTGATGTATTCCTTGGAGTTGGGAACTTTTATAGTACAAGGTTGACAAGGAAGACATGCTGTCCAAATTATAAACTTTTAAACTATAAGGTAAAAATTCAATTTTTATTGCCACTATCGCTGTGCAGTTCTAAAGAGGGTGATAGTAACTGCGATAACTATGAGCTAGATTTAAAATATATTATTGACTCTCTTGAGGCCAGTCGTGGTTCAAGTAGGAACTTATATCCCTACAGTAAACGAGGCGGGTTCTGTGTTTGATTCCCAGTTGAGGAAATGGAATATTTAATACTGTCTTTTCTTAGAGGAAAGAAGAAACAAAAAAATACGCGTTGAATTCCACCTCTTAACACTTAATACCTCCAGAGTTCGGCGGAAAGCGGTAAATGGAAGTATCTTAATGGGAATCTCCCCTCTATCTACCCAGGTTTGTGCGGGATACAGTGTGAAGCTAAAAAATATTCTGTTTTCCCCGGCTTAATTAGACAAAACTGAGCATTGGCTACATCTAATGTGCAATAACTTCAAAACAGACAATACGTGACTTATCGCCACAACCTCTTTTCCTACATATCACAACAAAAAAGAATATGCAAAACAAAAATAATAGCATCTTAAAGGAAAAACTAATTTAATCAAGAAAAGAAAGGCCTTTCATCCACAATAATTGTCTACGATGCCGTTATCACTCAAAACGTAATGAGAACACAGCGTTCTGGCACAAAAGTTTTACATAGCAAACTGTTCCATAGCTAGTTAAACATTTAACTCTTCCACGTCTCGTACTAAAAAAGATTCATCGTAAGAAAAGAAAAAAAATATGAAAAATTGAATGGCGAACTCAACGCCGCACTTTGTATCGTTACCAAAGTGAGAAAATTAAAATATTAAATATTTAATTTTCTCGAAAGGTAATCGAACCTACGATATGTTTACAGTCGCTCTCTTGTGCCTCTGTGCCACAACTGCCCTCTGAAGACAGAAAATTAAAAACATAAATTTATTTTTGAAAATATTTACTATTGTAAATTGTTTTAATTTGGCTTTAAAAGTCAGAGAAAGTACGGCATTGAATCTATCACTAGTTTATTTACTTAGTAAGACTCAAGTAATTCGACACACACTACGACAGGACATAATAATTTCAGAATTATCACACAAAAGCCTTTCATATAACTACTTAAACATTTAACTCGTCGACGTCTGTGTGGTAAAGAAAGACCCTTTTGAAATGTGGGACCTGAATACGAATGAATTTATTATAATCACTGTTCAATAGAACTCTACGTATTATCATTGTATGGGGCAGTGGAAAATTTGATTAGCCTTTAGATGTACGTGACAAAGCAATATTATCTTTTATGATATTTCAATGATTATAGACTGGATTAGGGATATTAGGGATATAACGTGAAGTTAAACACTTCACGTTATATCCCTAATATAACCTTGGGGATGTAGAAGCTTAAGAAATCTAAAGTTACACTCCTTTCCCCACTTCCTAATCAGTTTTTGAGAGATTGCGCGTTGCTGAACGCCGCGGTTTGATATTTAATATAATGTGCCATCTACTGACAATAGTTAATCAAACCGATAATTGTAATTTGTTTTGGCCAGCATAAGTAGAATTTTAAGGTTCATTATACAAATATTGGTTCATTATATTTATTATACAAATAAAAAATAAATAAAATAAATATCAATCAAGCGTCGAGTTCCGCCATTCAATATGCAATACCTCGAGACTTCAGCGGAAAGTGGGGAACGGAAGTGTCTTAATTCTCTACTCCCAGGTTCACTCTGCCTCCCCTGTTCCATGCGGAATGCAGCGAGAATGAGCTAAAAAAATCTCTTCTTTTTGCTGTATCAGTACATAGTAAAGACGGACTGATATATTTATGACTGAGACTAGGAACGGAAAATTATTAATAATATTAACTTATACACACTAAAGAAATTCATAGAAAAGACATTATTTAGAAATTTCTCTAGTATTTCGTAAAAATTTAACTCTAAAGAAATGTAGAAAGTATAACAACATGAAATTAAATACATATAAAATTCATCAATTGTAAGAGACAAGGTAGCGGCATAAAAGCCCGTTTCGAGATTTTTGGGGAACTATTCTATAACTTTCTTCTAAATATTTAATTTGACTCATTCTATTCTTTCTTTCTTCCTTCTTTCTTGAAATTTGGACGGTGCGTGGAAAGCATAGTAGTAGTTTCAACACTAGGTTCCTTTTACATCGTGAAGCTAAAAATAAAAATATCACAAACACAACAAAACTTTAAGCTTAAAATAAAATATATACAAGTAGCATCAAGTAAAAAAGCTAGCTGTATCTTATTGAGTCATTCTGTAAAGTTATGTTTGGTCTCCCCAACCGAGGTAGGTGGTGACAGGTTAAGCTAAGTATATAAAGTAAAGTAGCAAGTCTGGACTATGCTTCAGCTTTAGAAGAGCCATAGCATTGTGATGGAACAAGTTGTAAGAGTATTATATTTTTTTTATTTAAAGAAAATATCCGAGTGATTTTTATAATTTTATTAAATAAATTTGTGAGATGAGTCCGTCATGGTGCAGAGACACAAGCGTGCGATTGTAAGCGCGTTGAGGCATTGTATATTGAGTAGCGAAACTCAACGCCAAGCTTTGCCTTTTTACCAGAGTGATGAAATGAAAACATTTCATTACGTCCAGTGAGATCCCACAACCTGTCGCGTTTACTGTTGCACGCATGCACCCCTGCTACACGAATAAGAAAAATAAAAGAATTTCAAATTAATTAACCTACATTTACATTTTAAATTTTAATTTAAAAATTGTCTTTTTAATTTAAACTTTGTACTACATTTTTTTTGTACCTTGTACAGTATTGTCGGGCAGAGCGCTCTTCTAACGTCTACTTCTAAACAATTCACCGAACAATCCGTTGTAAATGTAATAAAAGGACCACTTATAGTATACGAACTGATCGTAGCAAGCAAATACGAATAACTTCTATGGATACTATTTACTTAGTGTTTCTATTTATAACTGACTTTTTTTTGTAAATTAGAAAGTTCTGTATTCATTAACTATATTTTTTTAAATTATTTGTCCTTCGATTACTCCGTCATTTGTGGAACGTTTTTAAAAATCGATACTTTATTTGATAGAGCGTACTTTGCCATTGTCCCTAATACCACTATGTTGGGATGGGATTTCGTGAAAATTTAATTATTGAATTTCTATTTTTTGTCTTAACCTCCACGCAAAAGAAAAACTGGGGACCTATAGTATCTATAAAAAACACACATCCTCTCATCCATAAACTCAAAAAATAAAATTAACATACGAAATTTATAAGAAAAATCTCTCTAAAAATAACATTTTTATAATAAAAACGTCACATAACTTCCAGCCATACACCGGCAGGCGTCAGGTAAGAGTGTCACTGACCCAATTGCCATTTTCCAGCAAAAGCAAGCGTACGAGTATATACGATTGCCAGTGTTGATACGCCCTAGTTTTGGATGACTTGAAACTGTATGCGTATTCGTAGTACTGAACATAATGGTTCGAGAGTCAAATCAATATGTTAATTAGTCGATCTTAATGAGAGATTTTTCAGTTTCACGCTGTATCGCTCACATAGCAGGGAGGCAGAGGAGACCTGGGAACCCAATGCTTCGTTCTCTTTAAGACACTGCTGTTCCGCCCATTTAGCTTGATTCTGAGGCATCGCGTGTTTAGTGACAGAACTCAACCTCGCGTTGCGCCTTGGTACCGGAAAAATGAAAATATTTATTTTTTTCTTTCGTGTAGACCGAGTTCCCCTTCGGCCTCGATTATATGTGACGGTAACGATTTGACGGTACTGTCTCGTGTAATTTGGGTAGTTTCGCGTTTAGGCGCATGTGTTTTCAATTTTTGTTTTCACTTCACTATAGATATAGTTTTGTTTTTTGAATTTGAAATAATTTGTTTTTATATAATCTCATACGGTTATGGAAAGCACACGTTTGTTCACGACAAAAGCATATCTTTCCAAGAACAAGGATAGAGCACCCCTCTTTGTCAAGCAAATAAATAATAGGCATCGTTCACCACCTAATCCGTAATCCACCCCTAATATCAACCTCTTCTCTTTTCTTTTGACAATTCACGCTGTATCATGGCGCGTAGCAGGGTAGTCAGAAGATAACAATTTTTTTCTTTGTTTTAAATAATAATAAAAATATCAAATCAGCTTCACGCTGTATCCCGCACACAGAATAGGCAGGGGGAACCTAGTTTTTAAGACAGTCCGTTCCCCACTTTTTGCCGAATTGTGGAGGCATTGCGTGTTGAGTAGCAGAACTCAACGCCGCACTTTGCCTCGACACCAGAGCGAAGAAATGAAAATATAAATTTAAGTAAATATTTCATCTCCTCGAGTGGGAATCGAACCCACAACCAGTCGGTTTTACAGTCTCACTTTGTGCCCCTGCGGCACGACTGGCCTCAAATAAAATGAATAATATTATTCCATTATTATTTTAATAATTCTTCTTATACAGTTTTAATCCTAGATTAATATTGTTGTATCAAGAGCCTCATCTTCGTAGACATTTTCCTCAGAAATGAACTCACCATCTAATAGACTAATTTACTGGATTCCGGCGCAGACAGTCGATTCGCTAAATAAACTACTTACAAAAACTTTGAAGATAAAAGTCTTTATATGAATATAATTAGAATTAGAATAATTAGAGTTTTAGTTATTACCAGTTAAAGTTAAAGAGACCGACGTCGACGTGGGATAGGGGCATAAGGATGCGACTGTGAAAGTGCCGGTTGTGCATTCGATTCCCACTTGAGTGAATTAAATATTATATATTTTCATTTCCTATCATTGGTAACAAGGCGATGAGTTCCGCCACTGAACACTAAAATGTCTTAATGGGAACGAAGTGTTCTAACATTAGGTTTCTAGATTCCATCTCCGTACCCTGCTATGTACAGGATGAAGCAAAAAAAAATGTTATTACAAAAAAAAATGTCAAATTGAAATAACTAATAATTCTGCACGACAAATGACTCTTTTAAGTACCCGAGATAAGTCATTTTTTTTCAATTTGAACCACTAGTACCTGGAATAACGTGTTCAAACTAACAATATTTCAACTCTATAATATTAGTATAGACGTAATATTTTTTTTCTAGTTTATTTCAACCTCGGTTCACCTTCAAGAACGCAAGAGGGAATCTAGTATGAAACCACTGTTTCCATTAAGACAATTTAGTTCGTCACTTTCTGCCGGACTGTTGACTGGCGGAACTCAATACCGCATTTGTGTAGTTAGAAGCGAAAAAAATTAAAATAGTTTTTTTCAGTTTCTCAAGTGGCAAATGAACCCACAACCGGTTATGTTTACAATTGCACGCTTGTGCCCTGCGTCAAGACTGTCCTTTTCTAGTTTAAGCATCATATTAGTTTATTTCAAGGCCAATGGTCGATCCTGTAGTATTAAATTGGCAGATTCTTTGTAAACTTAGCGAGAACGTATTTGGGTTAGCTTTGTCTGGATTTTACGTTTCGTATAATATAAGAAAAGGAAATTGGCATAGTATGGTAAGTCTAAAGTAACCCGACATTTACTGAGTTTATGTTATTTTTATCTTCTTTTTCTACATAAATTCTGTTGAATTGTTAATATATAGATGCGAATATTGTCGTCGTGACTTAAAGTAGGCCGTGGATTGAAAACCTATTTTTTTAGTTATACAAACTACGATATTGAAATTCGTTTTATAAAGTCTAATTGTCAAGAAATTTAACTTTAGAAAAGCAGAGACCTCAGTGGAATAATATTGCTTGTATAAAAGGAGGAACTAAACGCCACGCTTTGTTTTCTTACAAATATTTAAAATAATTCTTTCTCCCAAGTCGGAATTCAACCCACAACCGTCGCGTTTACAATCAGACGCTGTGTCGGTACAACGGCTATTTTTATAGTATTGGAATTAATCCTTCAAATTTGATCCGATGGCTATCAATGCCATTATTGAGGTTTTTTTTTCTTTCTTAAATAACCAAATAAAATAAAACGAACTGCAGTTATATTTACTATATAAAATTGACTGTGATTTGACTCAGTGTCATTTACTCTCACAAAATAGGTTGCCTCTGCCTACTCTGCTTAAAGCTGGATACAGTGTGAAGATAAAAAATACTTGTATTATTCGAGAACTTCACAATCGTAGTCCTATCCTATTGTTACAGCGCCCCTTTAAATCTTCAAAAGTTGAGAAAAAAGTTTGAAAATAAAGTAAAAAATACATTTGCTAAAAGGAAAGGAATACTCGGCTATAGAGAGCTTTTGGGAATTTTTCAACAGATTTGTTTTGTATAATGTAGTTGATGTTCGAAATAAATAAGAAACACATAACTTTGTTGTTTTGATATTATGACAATATTAAAGAAGAGATTAGTCGTGGCGGAAGGGCACAAGCGTGTGATTTCAAATGATACAGGTGGTGAGTTCGATTCCCACTCGAAGAAATAAAATATCGACAAATTTTACTTGCTCGCTCTGGTACCAATCAAACAGTGGCGTTGAATTTCACCGCTCAACACGCAACGCCTCTGTAATTTAGTGGAATGTGGGGAACGCAGTGTCTTAACATTAGGTTCCCAGGTTCCCTTTGCAGGACATAGTGTGGAGCTAATAAAGCAGCCGAACGTAGCTTAGATGATGACAGTATATGGTATCAGTAATCTGATGAGGAAGCCGCGACAAGATTTTTATCGTTAGTCCCCTTTTCCATTCACATACAATCTTGAAATTCGTAGCGATCCGTGATCCGATCCGGTGGGCAAGTCCGGCTCGCACTTTACCTTTTTTTTGTGTAAAAAATCTTATATATAAATCTAGGAATAGAATAACAGAAGTAAACAAAAAGACCTAGGCAAAGAGAAAGTTTTATACTTCATATAAATTCAAGTGAACCTATAAACGAAAGGGCAAATGAACGTTACGAATGTAAACTCAGAACTTTCTCTTTTTTTTTCTGTAACTGAGCCAATCAATAAAATATAATAATTTTAAGCAAATATCAATAGAAAACACAGAAACAGTATCGAATAGCACTTTAGAAATTCATAATACACATTCATAATTTCACGTAATCTTTAATCTTGTGTGCGAATGTGGAGAATCTGCCATGTTAATAATATCCGACCGTTGCTAAGCAATGGTTTGCAAAGTTTGTTGTTTTAAGAAAACGTCACCCAAAATGAACTTGCTTGCCTGATATTCATCTTTATGAACATAAATATAATAGTTACTTTTAGCATTTCATCTAGATTGAAATTATAGTTTACTGTATAACATTCTAATAAATAATTAAGGAGATGTCACTGATTCGAAATGACCTAGCTTTCGGGCGGCATAGTATGACACTCCGTGTCTTAACACTGATTTCTCTCTGCCTACCTTGCTAGTCGGGCAAAAGTTTAGTTTAAAGTAGAAATTATGAATCTATAGAATCTTAAGGATTAGACGAAGTGTTCTAATAAATAAAAAAAGCTATTTTTGTTTTTATTTGAAGATTTTATACTCACCGAGTGGAGCAATCTTTTCGTTTCCTTTAAACAAGCGGAGACAATCAGAATTTTATTTATTTATTTATTTTTTTTTAATTTATTATTACAATAGAAGATACATAGAAAATTATGCTATGTCCTACAAAACTATATATATTCTTTACATTGTAAATATAAAAATATTGTAAATTTCCACAGATGCAAATAATGATTCAATCATTCAAATCATGTATCAATTTTAATTCGGTTTTTATTAATATACGGAGTTATACGAGAAGAAAGTGGTCCGATTATCCAGCTAGACCATCACGGTGAAGCAGCACAGCTGATGCGGTGATTATGGGTTCGATTCTCACATTTACTTACTCAGTACTTTCGCGGATTTCATAAGGTGGGGTAAAATACCGCTATATAAATAATTTCTTATGATATTCATTATTGTCGATGTGTGAATAATATATGTAAAGATAAATTAAAATAAAGCAAATTACTTCAAAAATAAATGAAATATTACTAGTATTGGCAATTATTAACTTTACTATAAAAACCTCTTACAATTTCGGTGAGTATAAAAATTGGTTAGTAGTGTCCTTTGTGTAGATTTATAAAGCTGAACACCGAAGTTAGTGAACACTAAACTTAATTTAAGTACTCCAATTGTTGTCTAGCGATGATATAACCAAGGTCGTCAGAAGTTCCATACTGATAGTGAAATCCTTTTACACGTCACAAAAAAAGTGATATAAAATTTCTAAAAAAGAGTTTTGCAATTAACTTAACCACTATTGTACCATAATGTCTTCATCTGGTTTTGCTCGTACATTTTTCAGATACAAAAAATATATTTTAAAATATTAAGCCAAAAAAAAATATTGGCACTTATAATACAAGAAAGAAACATTAAAGTTTCCAAAATATCAAGATAATATTAAATTATTCTTATCTTTCGCAATAACCAGCCCTTGGATATAACAAAAGTTTAGAAAAAAAATTTTCGGCTAATTAAAATAAGAATTCAAGGCAAGATTTCATCTTGCTCTCTAATTATTATACCGTCGCTTATAATTTTATATAAATGGTGTTGAAGAAAAACCATTTTAGGCATTTTTTTGTTATTTTAACACAGTTAGGTAATTTAGGCTGATTCTACGTTTTTCAGGCAGCTTCTCGTTTTATCGTTCATATACCAGGGAAGGTAGGAAGACCCTACCGTCGATGCAGACTGTTCTCTCACACGTGTTGAGTTGTGGACGTATGTTGTATGACCTAGAATATACACAACATGAATTCGACGAAGTTTTGATGGGAACGGAGTGTCTTAACACTAAGTTCCCAGGTTTCATCTTTCTGCTAATGCGGGATAAAGCGCGGAGCTAAAAACACGTATGGTTTAATTGGCTAGAGCGCTTGTACAGCTTCCAAGAGATGCAAGCTTGATTCCTTATTTTCTTTTAGATCAAAATAATCTAAATTTTAAAAAGATATTTTTGAAAATTTTTTTAATGCCTTACGAGAATTTATTATATACATATCATTTCAATATCAGTCTAACCCAGACAAGTTTGAAACCAAGTAATAGCTTTCCAATACCAATTGGCAGGTAGTCTAAGCCTCCATCTCTATGATTGCGAGCTGTCGAGCGTATAACGTATTGAAATTAAAGAATGGTTCGTTGTATATATGGAGATGGTAGCGGGTACAATTTTATTGATGACTGAACTAAAAAAATATAATTGTTTTATAGATTCACGTTGTATCCCACATAATATCATCATTAGATGAGAAGGCCGTCTACTAGAAGACACTTCGGTTCCCTACTTCCCACTGAAACCTCGAAGCATTACGTGTCAAATATCAGAATTCAACGCAACACTTTGCCAGCACGAGGCAATGAATAAATTAAATATTTCATCGACCGGAGTGGGAATCAAACCCACAACCACTGTGTTTACAGTCACATGCTTCAGCTCTGCGCCACGGTAGCCTTTAGACATACACATGTAAATAAAAAAGTAAGTACGCCGCAGACATATATATATATATATATATATATATATATATATATATATATATATATATATATATATATATATATATATATATATATATATATATATATATATATATATATATATATATATATATATATATA
>DWMY01003338.1:0-10363 GCA_018249775.1 Heliconius hecalesia formosus | reverse complement strand
ACTATTTTCTTACATTTTTAAAGTGTTAGTCCACACTTCTGAATGAAAAATTGTTTTTGAAACTACATGTAAATTTATTAGTCGTGTAAGAAGTTACATAATTAACTTGCACAATGACACAATAACTCCGTAAACTAAGAAAATGTGTATGCACTATTAAAAGGTAAAATCTATTTTTGAAAATGCATGTGCAAAATTATTAGTAAATAGTTTTAGTGTTCAATTTAATAAATCAAATACCTCATTTATTATACAAATATTCTACATACATATTCATACGTTGAATCAAACGAAGTTAAGTGAAGCCACTTTGTGTTTTTATATTACCTTGACCATGAGTAAAGTACACTCAGCCATATAATTTTGAAGAGGTTCTTCGTAAAAAAATTTTTTAATGAACTATATTTCTTTAAAGCTATTATATTTTAAATGCTAATGTAGCATAACAATACCTATGTTAATTGTTTTTTAATTTAACAGTTTTGTTTTGGGCAATTTTTGTTTTTAATTATGGACACAAATCTCTTTGGTTATGTTCATATTTACAACTGAGATGAAAAGAAATATTTAATTAAGGAGTCACACTCGTCTTGAGATGTGACCACCACGTGCCCTCTCTACCCCGTTATATGCAGAAAAGGGTTGTTTTATAATATAGATAAAAAGAAAATATAAAATGTAGCATTTCATTTTTAATCACTTGGTCACGTTATCCGAAAGGGCAGATTAAATTTATTAAAAAAGTAAAGCTTTATACGACGTTATAATAAATTATAATTCACTGTGTATCTAGGTGAAAAAAAAGTCATTATAAAAATAAAAAAGATTTTACAATATTTTCTTGTTATACTGTTCTGTTCTTCCGCTTTCCAACCAAATTTAAGACATTTTGTGTTGAATTTCGCCACTAAACGCCGCATTTTATTTTACAGAAGTAGGATAAAAATAAATAAAATATTTTCCGAGTAGGGATCTGATCCACAACTATCGCGCTTATAGGAAGACTCATACATGACGATAGCTACAACATGGGAAACTACCTTTAGATACTGAAGTTCTGTACAAAAGATTTAAACTTACCAGCCTATGAGCCCTCTGAGGTATAAAGTTCCTGGCCCTCAAAAATCGTAGCAAGAAGTCATCATCCATTCTGTGAGGACTACATTCACCTCTCTCTGAAACAAAGTACGGCGCTATCTTTAAAAAGAAGGAAAAGAAAATGTATTTTAGAAACTATTAATTAGAAATTATTTTGTGATGTTAATATAATAAATAATTTTATAATATTATAATAAATAACATGACATGTATAAATAACCGTGTACTGAGTCGATTCTTCGTTGCATAGAGGAATAATAAATTGTTATTATGTGACATTTGATCCCATAATAAGGTTTGCCATAAGCAAACAGAAAATTATTTCTATAAAGTTACAGAAATTTATATAAGAGTCCAATCAATTCTATGAAACGCAATTTAAATGTTTTTTGGTTGAAGTAAACAAACACTTTTCTCAGCTTGATTAATATATCGGATTTCATAATAATTCTGCTTTTCAAATCGAAAACATGAGTCGTAGTTGTTTTTAGATTAAAATATATAATATTTTCTTTGTCTTTTAACTTTATTTATTTAACCGATACTTTTAGGCTGATTTTTTTATGGTATCTTAAACTTAATTTTTAACGGGACGAATTTTAAAGAGAATTGGGTGTTACCAATAACATAGACTAGTAGAATTTACAGTAGAGTGGTATAAAGTATTTTTTTAATGTGTTATAGCAGCTTTATAATAACTTTTACTGCTTTATAATAACTGGAATTAAACAGCGTTTACGTATTTTTTATCATATTAGAAAATAATAAAAACTCTTATGCAAGAGAAAATCCAGTGTCAGGACACTTCAATTTCCGCATTCCGCCCGAATTCAAGGCATTGTGTGTGAGACAAGATTATTAATACTTGGCTAAGATTCTTATTTCGTAAATTTTTATGTTAGAATATTTCAACAATACTATTATGAGAAATAAACATATTGTTTTAGTCTTACTAAATAGACAAACACGATGATCACAAAAAAAATTCAACATAAGCATAAAGATATGAATGAAGACATAATTTTTAATACCTCAATAAAGTATATAATAAAAAGTTATTATTAAAATAAAGAATATGAAAAGCGTAATAAGCCATAGCTATAAATATTTTAATATTAGATTGTTAATAATAGATTTAATTGAAATTAAAAATGTATAACATGCTCTATGACTAGATAATTACAAAAGTAATTTAAGGCTACATATAATAATACTATCTATTTGAAGACAGTCGTGTCGCAGGGACACAAGCGTGCACCTGTAGATGCGACTGGCTGTGGGTTTGGTTCCCACTCGAGGAAATGAAATATATAATATTTTTATTTCCTCGGTCTGGTAACGAGACAAAGCCAGACGTTGAGTTTCGCCACTCAACTCTCAATGTCTCTAGAATTCGGTCGTAAGTGGGGAACGGCAGTGTCTTGACAGGAACGGTGAGAGGAGAGATGTCTTAACATTAGGTTCTCAGGTTCCCTCTGCACACCCTGCTATGTGCGGCACACGAGTGGGAAGCAAAAAATATGTATATCCATTATTTAAGCAACTGGTTTTAGCAAAGCCGTTTAGTAGTAGAATTTATTTCCTGATTTTTTGAAGTCGGTAGATTACTTAGCATTTATATGATCTATGTACATGTATATAAGTAATTTATACTATAATTTTGAGGGTCATGTCTTACCACTCACAAATAAAAAAGAACAATTAACGAAACACGTGAAGCTCATAGATACCTTGAGAATTTTAACGCTAAAAATGTATCTACATATATCATAGCATTTGATTCACCTTGTACCTATAGTATTAAGCAATAAACATATATTTAATTTTCCACGTTAGTTAGTTATAAGTGCGAGTAAACCGATTTTTAATTAAACAAATCCATTAAATTCGATTTTTCGATTATGTATCCCCAATTAATTGAACTAAATATACTTAATAGTTTAGTCCGTAGGTAATAAACACGTAGTTTTATAACACTTTTTAAAAATATGCTGCATACATTTAGTGTTTTTTTTGTGTAAATTAATAATCCCAAATGCCATATAACGTTGCATCACCAACGCCAAGGGTATAACTGTAAGTAGTAATAGTTGTGGGTTCTATACCTACTCATTTCTTTACTCTGGCAACAAGGCAAAAACCCGGCGTTTAGTTTCGCCACTCACCTACCCTGCTGTACGCGAGATACAGCGTGAAGCTGGTTTTATTTAATTTATGTTGCAATACGATCGGTACCATCTAAAGCCCTGCAGACATTGCTCAACTACATTTGATACACTAAATCGTGTACCTTGACACCAATATCAGAACAATTGGAATCATGCATCTTCCCACCTATTTATATTTCCAAATCATTGTCAGTGACTAATCACCTTTTAAATTAAGTTTGAGTATAGCCTAAACAGTTGTAATCCAATTTAACCAGCTTACCTTGGTAGTGTCAACTAAATAGTAAATATATCTATTAAATATAAAATCGTGTAAAAAACTGAATAAATAAATTATATATCTATTATATGTATTTTAGGATATATTATGAAAGATTATCCTTGAAAAACCCAAAAATGCTTATTGCTATTATAATAAGCGCTAGATATGGAAATTAATATACATAATTACATTTAAATTATAATTTCAACACGCAATGCTTTTAGATTACGGCGGAAAGTGGGTAACGGAATGTCTTAACACTTGGTTCTCTCTGCCTACTATGCTGTGTGCGGGATACAACGTGAAGCTGATTTGCTGCATTAGAAACTTACCGTATATCATGTTTCTCAAATCGTATATCGCCTGATTTAATTTATTTTTTTTATTTAAATTCTAATTATTGAGGCCAGTCGGGGCGTAGTGGCAAAAGTGTGTGACTGAGACTGTCAATGCAACGGTTGTGGGCTCGTTTCATACTGGGGGGAATGAATTATTATTTATAAATATGCTCTGGCAATAAAGAAAAGGGCGGCAATGCCTCGAAAATTCGACGGCGACGGAGTGTCATAACACTAGGTTCCCTCTGCCTATGCGCGGAATACAGTGTGAAGCTGAAAAAAATCGAATAATTGAAAAGGTTGATTTTTTTAGTTTTAAAGTTGATATAAAGTTATAATAACACAAATGTTAACACTCAAGTACAAGCCGCAATGTACATGCCATGTTAGCACATACTCACTAATAGTATTTACCTTATGTATTCCTTCCGGCAAATTTTATAAAAAAAAAAAACAATATTATTACATCGTCATTGTTGTATCAAATTTTGATTTTGTAATGTTTACTTCAAACGCAATATGTTATTCATGAAAGCAGCAATTTAAAAAATACAGAATATTGATGATATCTTATCTGCCAGCGCGCGGCTGCCCGACCATAAACTAGGTCTGTACAATTAAATATCTGATAGCTATATATTTAAATATATGTATTTTAACAATTATGTTTAGGCTTGACGTTGTATCCAGCTTAAATGTTAGGCTGTGGGAACCTAGTGATGTTGCGTGTTGAATGACGGAACCCAACGCCGCGATTTGTCTTGGTACCGAACGGAAAAATGAAAGTTATTCATTCTTTTTAGTAGGAATTGAACCTACAACTGTCTCGTTTACAGTCAGACGCTTATGCCGTTACACCGTGACGACCAAATGAACATATAGACACATAAATATTGATGTACTACTAATATCTAATCTTATTATCTATTCTTTGTTAGAATCAAATCCGCGACCTCCAGCGTATGCGAATTGTGAAATTACTTATTACTACTAATATAAAAGTAAATTAAAATTTATTATAATGAATATATTTTTTTAGAATATTAGGTAATTATCATAAACACACTTCAATGTCAGATTTGAGGCCGGTCGTGGCGCAGTGGCACAGGGTGTGACTGTAAAAACCGACTGGTCGAGGAGATGAAATATTTACTTAAATTTATATTTCCATTTTTTCGCTCTGGTGTGGAGGCAAGCGCGGCGTTGAGTTCTGCCACTCAACACGCAATACCTCCAAAATTCGGCAGAAAGTGGGGAACGGAGTGTCTTAACACTAGGTTCCCTCTGCCTACCCTGCTGTGTGCGGGATACAGCGTGAAGCTAATTTAATTTTAATTTCATTAACTTATATTAGAATTAAATAAAAATTTGATTAAAATCTATTAAATAAACTTACATACAAATTACAATTAGATTAAGCCAGTCGTGGCGCAGTGACACAAAGTGTGACTGTAAAATCGAATGGTTGTGGGTCCGGTCCCCACTGGAGTGAATGAAATATTTATTTACATTTATATTTTCATTCCTTCGCTCTGGTGTTGAGGCAAAACGCGGCGCTGAGTTCCGCCACTTAACACGCAATGCCTCCAGAACTCGTCGGAAAGTGGGAGACGGAATGTCTTAACACTAGATTCCATGTGCCTACCCTGCTATGTGCGGGATGCAACGTGAAGCTGATTTTTATATTAGAATATTAGCATTAGAAACTTACCGTATATCATGTCTCTCAACTCATATATCGCCTGAAGCCGTGTGTTAGGATCTTCACCGCATTGGAGACGGGCATATTCTTGTAACTCCGGTGGCGGCTCACCCAGATCCAGATTAACATTGTAGTCAGGAGTGGGCATTGTCTTATGACAAAAGAAACTACCTAAATGGAAAAACTATTAGTATTAAATATGAGTATGAAAACACCTAATTCATTAAAAAGACAAATAACGTTAAAAAAACATTTAAATAAGTTATTAATTAATGACCACGAGAAAAAATCGTGGTTGCAACATATTATATCATAATTCATATTTACAAATACATAAGTATGAAAACATCTAATTCAATAAAAAAAAACCATTTAAATAAGTTATTAATTGATGACCACGAGAAAAAATCGTGGTTGCAACACATTATATCATAATTCATATAAACAAATACATAAGTATGAAAACACCTAATTCATTAAAAAAAAATAAAAAAAAACCATTTAAATAAGTTATTAATTGATGACCACGAGAAAAAATCGTGGTTGCAACACATTATATCATAATTCATATAAACAAATACATAAGTATGAAAACAACTAATTCAATAAAAAAAATCCATTTAAATAAGCTATTAATTAATGACCACGAGAAAAATACGTGGTTGCAACAACGTACAAGGCTAACGAACGTAAGAGTCGTTAACTTAGATTTGTGTTAAAGGTTATGAGAGGTTGTATCGATTTTTTCGCACAAAGTATCACAAATTGTATAGTTTTAAATCATATTTGCCATATAAATGAAAACAAAATATACATATTATAATAATATTTTAATACCACGATAATCTGCTAAGAAAGTTTTTATATGTTATTAATAATTCAAAAAACTTAGAAATAAACAGGAAACATCATAAAAAAATTAAAATGAAATTCTTTCCATAATAATTATATGAGATACTAGTTGCCCTTAATGTTATTTAAGAGTATTTAGGAAAAAATGGTTGGTTATTTAAGTATCGTTATCTTTACTTTGTTGTACATTTAATAAATCGTAATTTTAAAATGTTGAGATTCTATTTGACTTAGCTCGTGAAATTAAATAGAATCTCAATGCAAATCAATTTATCAATACTATACAGGAAACTTTTACGTTTTAAAAATAAAATAAAATTATAAACTTAACCTAAATGTACATATAGTATAGAATATTTATTAGTATTTTTTTAAAAGAGCATAATAAACCTTTATTCTTTTCTTATCTAAACCTTTTCTTTTAAAATTTCGTCGATGTAATCTTTTGAGATGTTAGAATTATTTTTTTTTTTAGGATTTAAATTAAGCAAAAAAAAACGATCTATCTAAAATTTCTGTCTTTTCATTTATCACCATTTTTGTATTTTCTTCATTATTTTCATAGTGAGTAGTCACTAACAACAACTACTTACGAATTCATAAAAGAGATGACGTAACAGTACTAGAGATAAATGACAAAATCCTAAAGCTTACTGCTTGTATAACTCACTGCCACTTTCTATTACTTAAGAATTATTTGTTTTAGACTGCAAATAAGGAAACCTAAAATTTACTATCGTCACCTAAGTCACCTAAGTCCCTTCTGACGCTTAGAAATTATTATCACTAATAAAAAAATATCAGGAACAACCAAATTAGACATACATATTAAGACAAGTTTTTTAGTTTAGCGTTTTATTGGGTACTCGTATTTCCTACGGTTCGTAGGATAAGCCAGGAGATTTTAACTTCATACAAGTGTGTGACTGTAAACTCGACTGGTTGTGGGTTCGATCCCCACTCGAGGAAATGAAATATTTAATATTTTAATTTCTTTGCTCTGGTGTCGAGGCAAAACGCTGGAGTTGAGTTCCGCAACTCAACACGTAATGCCTTCAGAATTCGGCAAAAAATGCATAATGGAGTGTCTTAACACTACGTTTACCCTGCCTACCCTGATATGTGCGGGATACAGCGTGAAGCTCATAAAAGAAAATTAACATTACTCCGAGTAAAGACCGAACTCACAGCCGTCGTGCATGCAGTCAAATATGTTCTAACTGCACCGAGACCCTTCAAATGCTTATTCCACACATAAGGAGAACGCTATGTTGTTTAGTACAGACATTTACCGTATAATCGACGCTATTAATCGATAGGGCGGGTAACGAAGGGCCTAGAGAAAGTGGAAGAGTTAGGACACTACTCACCACCGGTTTGCGCAAGTCGATAGTGTAAACCGGTCACGGGCTGTCTATTTTACACAACCCTAAACTTTCATATACTTTCATAGAATTTTTTTTCTTAACTTTTGCTTGAAATCTAACCTCACAATAAATATTTAAGCCATATGTGCCTAACCAATGATTTAAAAAAAATATATTATCTTAATTTAAATATAACAAAATACTAAAAGTTACAACTTTATTAGTTGCAGTGTACTGTACTGTATAGGATGTAAGAGTTGCCGAGATCTTGGCTTCACTGTATACTAAATAAGAGGGATAATTGCATTGGTGACCTGTCATTGGTGAAATTCAAGTAGGTACAGCACGAAAACCTTGAACTTTTCAAATACTTGAATCAGGTCTGATAAACTTTGAACTGTATGTAACCTTAATAAATTACTTAAATGAAAGGCTTATTCAAAACTCCTTTAGCATGAACAGATGGTTTTTAAAACAAAATGATATTATGTTTTTAAAAAATGTTTTTTTATTTAAAAATAAATGTTTTTATGGCTTTAAAGACATTACAGGTTTTTTCATTAATTATATATGAAAGGATAGCATATGCATCAGGTATTTAGAGCATTCTAAGCAGGGCGTGTTCGTGTTTCGCAAAGAACAATGCACCAGGATGAAAAAGAGCTTTTGTTCGACAACTGTTACAAAGGAACAAAACGGAACCAGAATGGGGGCACACAATTTCACACAATGTTTTATCTCCCATAGTATGTAGGCGTTTTCGTTTTATTTTCATAACTGCACTGAATTCTGTCGCATGTACCTACATATGTACTATATGTTTAATTACTGTATTCAATTTTCACGATTAATAATTTCTTTTTGTGATGAAATGAGTTATAAATTTTTTTCTCACTTTCTGCCGAACTCTGGAGGCATTGTGTGTTGAGTGGCAGAACTCAATGCCGCGCTTAACCTCGACACCAGAGCGAAGAAATAGAAGTATAAATTTAAGTAAATATTTCATCTCCTCGAGTGGGAATCGAACCCACAACCAGTCGGTTTTACAGTCACACTTCGTGCCGCTGCGCCACGACTGGCCTCCGTACATACATTTTAGAATATTTTTTTTTAAAATTTTTACTTAAGAGAAAATAAAACTACATAATACGGCAAGCCGCCATGATATGCGCCAGTCAAAACAATTTAAGTTACGCCTTGGTAAATAAACGAAATTACATTCTGTATTGTATACAATGATTTTGATTGATAGAAACTCGAGGCACGAGCGACGCCATCACACGAGTTTTGGTGCTATTTTCTATGCTCTATCTTCTATATTTTTTATCACTAAATCTTTATTTTGTACAGAAATATAATAAACGTTGTAGTTAAAATAATCATAGAACAGTTTCTCAAAAGTGATTTTCTTAATATTAATATAATTTTTAAAATTCATGGATTCCAGATAGCACTTTCATAGTTCTTTAAATGAAAGACGGGTTGTAATGCGTTTACCTACTTCATCCAATTTACTTACACATTTATAAAATAAAATAAAATGTAGTGTACTTATCTCCATTACAATAATAGAGATAGCTTAATTAAAAGGGTGTCAAGTTTCGCTTACGATCCGCTTACTACAAAGAAAAGTGAACTAACTGATTTTAAGAATTCCTACTTGTAAAAATGCAATTTAGTGTTCTATTTGTATCTTGTTATAAAAACTGCACCTTTATCCTATACAAGGTTATAAATTTTGTGTAATAGTTTCCTTGTATACATTACAAAGTAAATTTAAAGTGTAAAGACATTACTTCTTTTCTATTATGATAAAATTAACTGAAGTAATATATAAAGGATATAAAATATATTTTTGTTAAAATGTCATAAAAAAATAAAAATCTTTATTAGGGTAAGTACAGCTTATTATTTCTCCTCACTTTCCACTGAACTCTGGACACACCGCGTATAGAGTGGCGGATTTAAACGCCGCGCTTTGCCTCGATACCGGAGTGAAGAAATGAAAATATGAAATATTTCATTTCTTCGAATGGGAATGGAACCCAGAACCTGTCGCGTTTACAGTCACATGTTTGAACCCCTGCGTCAAGACTGGCTCCACACAGAAATGGCCTCAAACAACATGAGTGGTCGTAACTTTCCTTGAACGTACAAAGTTGGAAGTTAACATAATACCCATTAGAACGATGTAATTATTATTTATAAAGTTGCAATAGCATGAAAGCTATGTTGATGTTGTCGAAAGTCACTTATAATGATACACTTCTCTATGATTAAAATAAAAAAAAATCAGCTACACGCTGTATCCTGCACATAGCAGTGTAGGCAGAGGGAACCTAGTGTTAAGACACTCCGTTAACACTAGGTTCCCTGCTATGTGCGAAATACAGCGTGAAGTGATTTATTTTTTTTAATTTAATTCCTGTATGTTTGAAAATTGAGATTTAAATTAAGCTTACGAACATAGTATAATACCTTCGAAGATACCAGCAATTGTGTCATTGAGTCATTAGCGTATTCTTTGCAAATACATTCATGAAAACATGACATCAATATGTTAAAAAAATATATAT
>DWMY01003337.1:0-10363 GCA_018249775.1 Heliconius hecalesia formosus | reverse complement strand
CGGCGTTGAATTCTGCCACTCAACACGCAATGCCTCCAAAATTCGGCAGAAAGTGGGGAACGGAGTGTCTTAACACTAGGTTCCCTCTGCCTACCCTGCTGTGTGCGGGATACAGCGTGAAGCTGATTTTTTTTTTAAATTTTCTTATTATAGTTTCGTTAATAACATATATATTTATAGCTTTATAAGTTAGATCTGAAATATTTTTTATAGGCAATTAATATATTTAAAACTTAATATTTTTAAAATATTTTAATTCCACATGCCTAATATAGGGCATAACTAAACAAAAGTTGAATTCTAATAAAAAATATCCACACAAAGAGTGTTTTAAGATAGGAAAAATATGATTGTGATAAACAGCGTTTTAATGCATGCGATAAAATACTGATAAATTTTATAAAATTATGAAAGATTATTGAAAGTGACGATGGAAGTTATACTCCCATGCCAAAATAAAGTGAGCTATAAATAAATAAGAAGATGAGAATTGTAAATGAACTACCCAGAGGTTTGACCCTAAGCCCTTTACTCATATACCGTAATTATTTCTTTACCAAAACTAACTCTTTTGTAACAGTTAACCCTTTAGATAATGACCTTTCAAGTGTCAGTCGAACTCGCCCTGATATATAAAAGTTGATAAACTTAAGTTTGAGTCTTAAATTTGTAATTATCTTTTTCTATCAAATACTATTTTTCGGCATTGAGGTCCGCCACACAGTACCTAATACCTCCAAACCTCGGCGGAAAGTGGAGAACGGAGTGTCTTAATACTAGGTTCCCTCTGCCTACTCTTCTGTGTGCAGGATACAGCGTGAAGCTGATTTGATTTATTTTTACTATTTCTTCTTTTATTTGTATTGTAAATTCTCACTTCGTGCAAAATTTCATAACCTTCGGTCAATGCTGAGTTCCCCAATAGGTTTTGATTATGCGGCGAACTTCATACGAAATTCAGTAAAACCGATGCATAAATGCTCGTGTCTTTTTATTGCGTTGAATTATAAGCTTGATTATGTCTATGCTCTAAGGGGCCGTACACCGAAACATTTGATAGTATTTTCAGCTTGATACCTCCACGCGATCTCGAAATGAATGGCTGCGGTATTGACAGACGGACAACAAAGCAATCCTATAGGAGTTCTATTTTTTTTATTTGAGGTACGTAACCCTAAAACGCTTGCTTATTGTCTTTCCTGTTATTTAGTTCCCCTTAATCTACTTAAGAGTTGATTCTTTGTCTTATAAAAGGCTAATGAAAAAGTAACTCTCGATACTAGCTAACGAATTTAATCAGTGAGCTAGGACTGCCAACTCTCGGCTTCGCCCGCTTGGGCTGCACGATTATTTATGTATTATTATTTTAGTACATTTGTAAATAAAACTCGTTTATGAGATTGTATTAGTTTTGGCGCGTAACACAAAAAAAATATGTTTGGTTATCTCATGCCTATCTGGGCAGTACGTACTACATTTTTATTACGTTAATCACGATCTCGCAGGTACCTACTCGTAAAAGATATACTCGAACTTTAAAAGAAGATAAATTTATTTTATTTACTATCATCATCACTATATCTATGGATATTCAATGGGCTTCCAATCTCGGTAATGCGGGGTCCCGCATTATTTTCCTATCCCGTGAGTTGCGGGATTAATTTATTCTATTTTGATTGCTATGAGAACAATCCAAAATGGCCAATAGCAATATTTTAATAAAAGTAGAGATATGTTGGTTAAATCGTTGATTTATTTGCTTTATATACTTATTTTTAAATGTGGAATCCCGCAAGTACCGGGATCCCGCGGGATTGAGAGTCAGACACAGTCAGATTTCAGTCACAATACCGACGTTGAATTCTTTCAACGGAATTGGAAACCCTAAACAAGAGGGTTACCGATTTCTGTAATGTATTAACACAAAGTCGAATAGTCAAAAAAAAAATATCCATGATGCAAACGAATAAGAGAATAGTAGTACATTATTTCTTATCACTAAAGGAATTTGGATTTTTTTGTCATTAGACTATAGATATGAAAATAAATGAAAAATGTAAATGTTACCTTGAGAAATACTGCTGTAGCCATCGGGTGTCATCAAGGGTGTGTCGCCGCTACTGAACATGGTTCTTTATTCACTTTTTGTTTCTATCACAATTAGTTGAAACACAAGTAGATCATTACGAATAATCTTGTTATTTTTTTAAATTTAAAAATTGCTTTATAAAAGATATTGAGTAATTTACGTCAACTTGTACGATTAAGTCTATATATATCAACAACGCAGATCTGATCAATATTCAAATTTAAAATATTTTTGTTTTTCTCATCTAATCCTGATTAGAAGTGTAGCATTGGTTTTTTCATCGACTGTGCAAAACTTAGGAAGACAGATAGAAAATCTTGTATGAAATGAATAATTAATAGATCTGCCATACGAAAATGCACACAAATTAAAGAATATTATAAAAAATGTATAGAAATTAAAACAGAACAAACTAAAACATAAAGGGTAAGTATATTGGCAAGAGCCATTTCAATTTATAATAAAATAATACCGTTGAGAGATTCTCGATCTAAGAAATAAAGTCCCTAAATAATTTTCCCGAAATTGTGCGGTAAAACCTTCGTCGTAAATCAAGCTAAGGACGCTCCTTTGGGGTCGTATACTTTGCTTTATGTTACCATTTCATATTTGACTTATTGGACTTAATTTGTAAATATATACACGTTCAGAGATAGACAGATGGACCTATGTAAATCTTTATATGTCTCTTTCTCTCTGTATTTTGCTGGCCAGCTAGCAAAACGCATTGTACCCAAAGCGATCTACGAAATGTATTATTAAAATAAAATAAAAACTGCATTATTTTTTGTACTATGACAAAAAAAACGTTTGATAGAGTAAATATGGACTTTTTTTTTAAATTGGCACTTGACATTTTCAAAAATTGAAAGCTTACAATATATTAAGGTTTCATTACATAATTCAAGTATAATGTGAATCCGAAAAGTCAAATTTAATAATACACGTTTAATATAACACGTAGCTACATCTGTTGAAATTAATTAAAGCCTTTACGAGTACATCGTATGCTGTTAAATGAGCGCAGCTATAATTGCTAATTTGATTTAACATTGTATTGGAAGCTCTGGTATGCTATTTTCGTTGTATAATATTACTTAAATTTTGTTTTAAATTTTTAATCAAAAGGTCAAAGCTTTTTGTATGTTTATTTAGCTTTATAATTAAAATCTCGGGTTGGTAAATTCTATTTATAGTTATTTCATATTGTTGATTAAATATACATTATTATCATTTCCTCGCTCTAGTAGACAGAGTTCGGTTTTGAGTTCCGCCTCTCAACATGCAACTTAATAATTGGGCAATGCATGGGCAACAGAATGTATTAACACTAGGCGCTTTTTCCCGCATATAGCAGGACAGGAACAAGAAATGTTCCTGTCCTGCTATATGCGGGAAAAAGCGTAAAGATTTTTTATTCTACATATTTTTAAATTATTAAAAGTAAAAAAAAAGGAGTGTACTAGCTATATATATTTTAGGATATAATAGGTCCATATCTAAGTTAGCAAAAAATGTTACATAAAATATTATACATCAGTAATTTTTTGACTAAAATATAAAACAAATTTTCTTCATATTTTATTATATGTATGGATTTTTAATATCAATTGTATTTGTTATATAAAAGAGATGTCGTCGCTCTAATCACTTGACCCAGTTCCCCGCTTTAAAACTTGGGCATTCCACTACCCTGCTTCCATAATTCTTACGCCAGCAAAGTTGAATATGGTTAATCTATACTTGTACTGAAGCTTTTAAACTTTTTACTTATAGCATTTTATTACTGAAATTGTTAAATTATTGTTATTAATTTGTTAAATAAATATTAATTATTAATTTGTTATTTTTGGCAGCCATTTTATTTAGGGTGAGAATGAAGAATAACGTTCATCTGGTTTGGCCACGTCAAACGAATAAGTTATGAAAGAATGGTAAAAAAGATTTACGATGGTAAGGTGAGTGGAAAACATCGTAAACATTTGTATCAAAGATACTGGAGGAAAGTCACGT
Source organism: Heliconius hecalesia formosus (assembly GCA_018249775.1). Taxonomy (NCBI): domain Eukaryota; kingdom Metazoa; phylum Arthropoda; class Insecta; order Lepidoptera; family Nymphalidae; genus Heliconius; species Heliconius hecalesia. The sequence continues at coordinate 6,261 of DWMY01003337.1, read as the reverse complement.
AAAAAAGCATAAGGGCCCCCCGGAGGGCATTGTTGAAGAGGTTGATGACAGTGGACGAGGCGAAAGAGGTATGTAGAGACTACCCCGCTAAGTATAAAGGGTGAAGCTAAGTTAAGGACATTTTATTTAGATTTTATGAATTAATTTAAAATATTTTTTTTATTAAATGTTAAAATCATTATATTTAGTATGTTTATTTTATGTAACTATAGGGTATAGTACTCGTAATAATCAAATATTAATATTAATAGTCAATATAAGTTGTTATAATTTTAGTAATATAAAGAATATTTTAGATAAATTAGGTACTAAGCAAAATATAAATAACTAAAATGTATATTTTTAATTTTATAAAAAAATACATTAGTATTGAGGATGTTTTCAATTTAATTGATATATAATCGTTTTTAATGAAATATACGAGCTTCGAGATATATTCAATGTAAAAAAAATTGATTTAGTATAACAAAAACAATTTCTAAATACTATATTTTTTCATATGAAAATATTTAGTTCTCACAAAAGTTATCAAAACTATATCAGAAGAGATACTCTTTTACGTATATACTTCTATCCCATGTTTATAGTAAATATGAAAACTCAATCAGCAAATGTTACTTTAAAGTCACATGTAATTTATAAAAATCGCACTTCACTAAAATAACGATTTCACTATATATATAGATATTGCACTGCCTTAACCTATAATACCTTTACACGAATTCTACCTTACAAAAAATATTTCACTGTAATTTGCCTAGCGAAAGAAAGCACGTCGGCACAAGCTTGGTGGTTCGCCACCACTGCCACCACCGACCCCATGAATCGCGGCATTGAACATAAAACATAGCTATGTACAGCTTTTTATTTGATTAGATGTACGTATATAAAGTTGTTTAGGTCGTAGTCGATACTTTGTTGTCAATGTCGTTAAATTTCAAGGTTCAAATTGATGTATGTTTCAATCTTATAGTATATTCTTAGTAAGAAACTGGTTAAATGCGAGTCGGCCTCTCCCACCAAGGATTCCGTACCAATTTCAGGATTGTAAGTCAATTAAGTTTTCGGGTTTTTTTAAGTATGTTACCTTAGAACTTTCGACTGATTAAACCGATTTTGATGATTCTTCTCATATCATGGTAGCATTTAAAAAAATGATCCATTTGATCTATTTCTGAAAATGATATTTAGCGCACATGCTTATTACATTAAGTATGTCGTATTTCGTTTTTACATTTTGAGGTACAAAATGCGTTGTTGGTTCAATCCCCACTCCGAGAATGAAATATTTAATAGTTTTATTTCTTCGCTCTGGTAAAGAGGCGAAAAGAAGAGGCAATGGCGAAAAATGGGGAACGGAAGTAAAAAACGAAAAGTCAAAACGGAGTATCTTAACACTACCATAGTGTATACACTGCCTCAGTATATTACAGGTCGATGACGGAATATTGAAATGCATTGGAGTAATTAGTGTTAAAAGAAACACGAAAGTATAAGACCGTTTTGGCTGCAACGAAACTGAACTGCACGAAGGGCAACAAATAGTTTTTCATTTAGTTTCTTCTGGATCAGATCTGATTACCTCTTAAATTATGTTAGTTTATGTTATATAGTTCTTACTAGGTATACATCTAGTAGAAACTATATGACATAAACTAACATTAGCAGCTTTCTAGTTGTTTTATAAGTAATTTGTAAGTTAACGTTAAATTTCATAAATTTACGATAATTCCTCATAATGTAAGTAAAGACAACGAACATATATAAAAGGAACACATCTCGTGACTAAGAGTCATAAAATCATATATAGTCATCGTACTTATTGTGTGATGTTGCGTCTTGAGACATAATTATTAAACGATATACTAATAAAGTTGTAGATGTCTTTATTAAAGTTATTTTAGTTATACATATACACTATATACTATTATTACATAAGAGGAATAAATTTTACATTGTTAAATATAAATTGTTATAAAAAGTACATATGAGGCCAGTCGTGGCGCAGCGGCACGAAGTGCGACTGTAACCGACTGGTTTTGGGTTCGATCCCCACTTGAGGAGATGAAATATTTTCTTAAATTTTTATTTCCATTTCTTCGCTCTGGTGTCGAGGCTAAGCGCGGCGTTGAGTTCTGCCACTCAACACGCAATGCCTCCAGAATTCGGCATAAAGTGGGGAACGGAGTGTCTAGACACTAGGTTCTCTTTGCCTACCCTGCTGTGTGCGGGATACAGCGTGAAGCTGATTTATTTTATTTTTAAGTACATATAAGAGGCCAGTTGTGGCGCAGGGGCACAAAGTGTGACTAAAAACCGACTGGTTGTGGGCTCGATCCCCATTCGAGAAGATAAAATATTTATTTAAATTTATATCTCCATTTTCTTTGCTCTGGTGTCGTGGCAAAGCGCAACACGCAATACCTTCAGAATTCGGTAGAAAGTGGGGAACAGGGTGTCTTCACACTAGGTTCCCTCTGCGTACCCTGCAGTGTGTGGAATACAGCGGGATACAGCTAAATCCAAGCCATCGGTGGCTAGGGCTCCAGCGACAGGAACCCGCTCACAATACGCCTTCTCAAGTAAAACTGCCTTCTGCATCCGGGTCTTGGTCAAAAACTTAAGCGATAACCACTTAAGATGTTGACCATATTGAAGAACAAGTTGCTGGTGTATTATCATCTATTTGATTGTGTTTATGCAAATACTCACTATAAGCAAGATGGGACAGAGGGTCTCTCCAGGTGTATGACATGCCCGATAGATGTCGATAGTGTCACCTTTCATAATATGTCTCTGGTAGTTCTGTGTCTTGATAACTTCGTCCATAATTGCACAGACAAAACCTTCAGTTTCCCCGAAAAGATTCCCAAACTGTAACCAAGATAAAGCGTAAGCAGTATCCACGTCCGGGCCCACTAGGGTTCTATGGAATTTACCATGTAGCCTCTCGCTTCCCGCTCTCCCATACAGCCATGCGATCAAAGGTAGTAAGTACTACAGCCCTACGCCTGTTCTCTTTGCCCAAGTAAAGAAGAGTAAGGTCTTTGTCGACTGCTACCACATCCTTGTACATATCCACGATAACAGAGGTTTTTAATGTACACCAGCAATACAACATACTACAGCACCACATTACAATACTGAATGCGTATCAGTAAGATCACTACAATTGTTAAAATAAATTGTTAAATATTGATCTAAAAAACCCACTAATGCTATATTATGTTTATGCACAGGAAAACGAGATATTTTTGGCCTGGATTGAGTTCTGGAGTTACTTATCTATTAATATGTAAAACCGAATCTATTTATATATACTATACAATATAAAGCTTGATTTAAACACGAGTACAGGGAGTGGCTGCTCACTGCTGTGCATAATATTGTGTTAGAGCCGTGACAGTATCAACTAATTTGTATGTCGTAGTTTGTTACTTTGTATAAAATAAATTAAAAATTTATCACAGGCAGAATTAAAAACCAAAATTTTTTCGAAGTCTTAAAAAATAATCATAATTTTAACATAAATATTTGTTATTTGATATTTATTATCACGGATGTGTCAAATTAGTATTCAATTCTATCCATATTATAATATTTCTTAATCAGATAGCCACTTAAGCATTATCGTATTAAATGTACTTATGTTTCACTGCCCAGGCTGTTATCGATTGGTAGAAGTCGTTAAATCATGTCAACCTTGGACAGCCTGACAAGCAGACGGCGCACATCGTCCCTATTTCAAACGAAAAACAAGGTAAAACGACTGACAAACGGGAATATTGACAGCAATATCCGAACAGACTTTGTTAGGCTTATCCGTAATTTATGCTATAAATAAAATATTTTACATACATAAATCATCTAAAAATATAAAAGAAATGTGAAGTTTGTCTAGTATTGTATATTGCAGTAGTAAAAATAAAATCATCTGACGACGAGAGACGTTTCAAGTTGTACAATTTTTAATTTTCTCTTGTTCTTTCTGTACTGTTGTGTTGACGTGGAAAAATTAAGCTGGTCTGCGAGATCTCATAATAATATCTAAAAAAATATTTATATAGTTTAAACATTGTTTTTTAAGATGACTGATTTTAAAACTGCCATAACAGTTATGTTAAGGTTTAGTGATTCTGATTGTTAATTAACATAATTGACCATAAAATTGATTGTAGTCTACAATATTTAGATAGCAATAGAACTTAAAAGAACATTTTCTGATCCATAAGATAGTTATCTATTTTCCTTATTATTATAGTTTCTTACTAGATAGCTATGCCTACTTCGAGATAGTATGAGCACATATTCGATATTATATGTAATAATTTATTTTTAAATAAAAAAATATTTTTATATCAATACTGTTAAAAGCATTTTTTCAGACTTTGAAAATTTATACTATCGAAGTAAGATGTAATAAATTTCTGGAACCACCGAAACTGACAGTACAAAATATAATGATACCTCAGTTATAAATTCAAATGGAATATCAGCTGAAATTTTAGGTAAATTTTCATTTATAACTTCCCTCTCATTTCCTTTTATCAACTACTTGAAGTTTCATTGTTCAGCGCTATCTAGAAGTGGACGACCGTGACCGTTTCACGGCTGCTGATGTATTAAACTTAATATTAAAGTATATTACTCAATGAGAATTAAAAAAATCTCATTTCGGTGTATCTAATATAAAGTTTAAATATCTGTGATTTAGAATATATTGAATTAATAATACAACATACCTTTGTGTTTAAAGTATTATTAATATTAACGTACCTAATTCCTTTTTTTATTTGCTCAATTTCTGACATGAATTTTAGCGTTTCCATAGCAAATCATTAAGTAACTATGTGGATTTAATATTTTTTTCATTTATTAAATTAAGATGTTGGCTTCATTGTATTGCTGTATCCCGCATATAGCAGAGTAGGCGGAGAGAATTTAGTGTCAAGACACTTCGTTCTCAGCTTTCGAATAGTGAAATTTAATATTGCGCTCATTTTTAGAGTTCCGTCCTCAAATGGAATAAAAAATAAAATCCTTGTATGATTACATTGTTTTACATTGTTGCCCGTCTGTCAAGATAATTTACCTCGTGATCGTCTGGAGGTAAATTACCTTACCCATCCTCTACCGCTGTGTCAATTTGAAAAACTAAGTTAATTTTTTGTGTTAAAAAAGATTTGAGCAAACTTTACAATTTTTTTTGTTTAGTGGCTATTTTAGTACGAAGTATATAGATTTTAGTACATAGACATCTAACTGGTAGTATTCAGCTACATAAAGGTTGACATAACGACAACGATTTTTTTTGCGTTTCGTTACTACTACACGTAAATTATTGTCATTTCAAAACAATTTTGGAAACTATTTTAATAAAACACTTTTTATTTAAAATTATCCAAGCAAAACTATTAAAAAATAGATGATAATATGACTTCTTCTTCTCTATCTTTTCTAACTAACCTCTCACATTTAAAACAAAGGAAAGAAATGCATTCAACTCTCGTTAGGCTTTCTTTTACTATCGCTTCAAGTTTTTGAAACATTTGCCCTTGAGACTTAATTTGCTAATAGCTCTCGTTTTAGCTAATAAGGATTTGTTACAACTTATTACAAACAAAAATCTATCTAATTCTACGTACTTTAACTGTTAAGAGGTGCCTTTTACTGAAGTAATGATCATTTTTTATAATTTTGCGAGCATTCTTGTAAATAGCTCAGAGCAGGGTCGACCACAAGGGTCACTTCATATAATCTGTCTACTGTTTATCCTTTGTTACTGGAAACAGATGTTATATGTATAATGCTATTTTTTCAGTTAAGAGGATAAAGTTATTACAATGTTATACAACAATTTAATTAGGCACTATAGAAAAAATAATTCATTTAATTTATTAATTAAACCCATGCAATTGAGACATGGGCGTTGGTTGTCTGTACAAATACTATTCGAATTTACCTTAGTTAAATATTGCCTCTAAAACAAAGAAAACGTATAATAAATTGAACATATCGGGTAGCGGGCTCGATGAGAACGTATGGCTTAGTTGGTCAGTGCGCTTTGACGGTTTCCAAATGGGTGCGGGTTCAAATCCCGCTATGTTCAAATTTTCATTTTTTTTTATTATTTTTTATTAGCTTCACGCTGTATCCCGCACACAACAGGGTAGGCAGAGGGAACCTAGTGTTAAGACACTCCGTTCCCCACTTTCTGCCGAATTTTGGAGGCATTGCGTGTTGAGTGGCAGAACTCAACGC
>DWMY01003336.1:0-10369 GCA_018249775.1 Heliconius hecalesia formosus | reverse complement strand
GAGGCAACGCGCGGCGTAAAGTTCAGTTATCCGACGCGCAATGCCACCAGAATTCGGCGGAACATGGGAGACGGAGTGTCTTAATACTAGGCTCCCTCTAAGATTCAGCGTGAAGCTAAAATTTATTAGTTATTTCGTACAGTTATATAATAAATAAAATTATTATATAACTGTACCTTCACAATGTCGTAGTCCACATGTACATACATTACAATGATAATCAATCCGAGGACACGTCTACCTAATTTTTTCGGTGCTATTAGTTGTATTTTTGTAACCTTAAAGATTAGATCTGTATTTTTTTCGAAAGCACAAATTCTCAAAATGTGATATCAATAATCCATCATAAATTAAACTAATCAACATGGTAACACTTACAGCTAAGAGAAGTCAATATTTGCACACGGTACTACCTAGCTTTTCCCAGTATTATTTGTCCATTAAATTATTTATTTGCACTTCTTATCAGCAGAACTGCCTTCTACCAAACAAATTGTTCCATATAATGTTTTAGAAGTAATTGCATATAAATACCTATTTACCTATGCAATTACTAAATACATATTTAAATAAATAATATTTATATTTCGAGTTTAATATAGACTCGATTTGGATACTGCTCATTTATTAAACATGCCAAAATTCACAAGGAACATTATACTTTAGATTTTGTTAAGAACATTTGTACATATTTTGCCCAATGTCCCCTACAATAAATAATATTTAGTACGGGTCTTTTATTATTTTTTTAGGTAAAATATAAAAAATGTTATTAGGAGTATGAACAGGAGAATACATACATCAGAATGTCTCAGAGAGAATGATATTTCACAAAACTATTTCAATGATTCAGTATAATTTTGGCGACATTTTCTTGTTGCTTCACTGGTTAAAAAATCCAGGTCTTATGGAAGAAGCTCCTACCTCTTAACACTACCAAACTCATATGACACGATCCAGGCGGTATGATGTTATGAGTAGATCATAGTTCTAGAAAACTCGGCCTTCTACAAAATCTACATCTTAGTCAAATGGGTGGCTTCATTGAAATTTCGTAAAGGTAACAGTACTATGGGCTTATGTACAGAAGTATTTCAGTAGGCGTTAATTGAGTGCTAATAGGTCCTTGAATAAAAAATTGTTTTAAAAAAACACGACTTCTTCAATTTCAACCGAATCCCATAATCAGAATTTAAGTAAACTTTCACCAAACTATCCTTGAAATGTATCCTTTCCAATAAAAAAAGAAATCGGTTCGCGTGATATTGAGTTATTCGTCCATTTGTCCCGCACATATCTAATGCAAATTTAATATTTTCTCATGGATATCATTGTCAGAAATGGGAAGCACTTGCTTTTAAATAAAAATACTAAATCATTAGCCAAATGTTCTGAGGTAACAAACTAAAAAATACAGTCGAATTGATAACCTCCTTCTTTAACAGAAGTCGGTTAAAAATATAAGATATAGGTGCTAGTTATGTATATTATTATTTAAATTTAACCAATAAAATGAGAAATGGTCATCAATTATTGGATTCAGAATGTCGTTTAACTTATTTAGTAAGTTAGCTATGTACATTAATTCACAATGCTAAAGTTTTTTTACCGCGAGTGAGCAATTTAGAGTAATGTGTTTATTAGTATATATTTATATATGTTGGTTTCTATGGTGCGTTGTAGAGAAAGGACAAAGGTTGAAGAATAGCTCCTGACTCCTGACTATCATTCCTAATAAATTATTAAGCTTGTTTTTTTCTCTTTTAAGTAATGTAAGTATCTTTCAACTCGGGTTTTTTGTCACGTACGTTTACAAATGTAACTATAACTTAAAATGTTATCTAAATATATATTTTAAATCAAATCTATGAGGGCTAAGTACACTTTCGTTAACGAAAACTCTAAAAATAAACAATTCAGAAGCATAATCTTTTACTATAGGACCTAGAGCTAAATAACCGTAATTTCGTAAGTAACAATTATTTAAGTAACAAGTAAAATGTTTTTTTTTTATTAAAGACTGAAAATCTGTGAGATACATGTACATCAAACCTGAATCAACATTTCTCTCTATTTAAATGTATATTATATACCTTACACTATAAACCATTTTAAGTGTGATATAAAACAAGTAACACTTTACTTTGACTTCAAATGCCTATGTTTCTTTAATTATCAGTAAGATACAATATCATCATATAAGACAAAGCTTTTTCTATTATAATGAATCAATTGTAATTTATGGTCATGTTACTAACAATAAAATTGGTTTTTGAACATTTTTTTATTCAGCATTTATAAACCATGTACAATATCTTCTAATGACAAGCCGATCTTTATCTTTCCTACCACAATATGTAATTTAAACCTAAATCAGGTTATTATTTTTATCACTATTCAAGCAACTTTCAAAGTTTCACGTCTTTCAGGTGTTATTTGAAGGCAACTTAGAGTTGATACCCCATTTGAAGGCAACCTAGCCCCCGTTTTTATAAATCCCTCTCAGGTCTTAGATCGGTCTTGATGCTGTTTTCATTCATAAATTACATATGTGAAAAACAAAACGGCATCTCAAGATCAAGCATAGAAATACAAGCCTTAAGTAGATACACGTACACGTAAGTTTCAACGTTCTTTGAATATGCAATTTTTTAAGTTTTTTTTCCTTCAGAGTAGTTCTTGATATAAAATTTTTAAATTTTTGAAGAAATGTGTATGTGTGTGTGTTGGAAAAAATATCCAAAAGAAAAAATGTATCTAATATATCAACGTATGTATGTATGTTTGTATCTTATAAATCAACAACAATTGGTACAATTCTATCGGCTTTTTTGGCAATCTATGGATGTAATAGAAAATTCACGTTAGTGTTATGAATTCTCCAGAAAAGATGTTTTTAAAATATTTTTTTTACTAAATAATAAAAAATATTATATTATTTGTAAAAAAAACATACATGTAAATATGCTTGTCAACATACATGTTTAAATTATGTTAAATAATCGTCATATAATCTAATATTGCGTCATGCAAAGAAATGAGCCCTTCTCTAAACCGGACTAAAAATGGTGAACTTTTGTTTTTTTTTTAGCATAGTTTGTGATACCCAGCGCTTGGTACTGGCTATCAGGTTATTCGATGAGTCACTTTTCTCCTGTCGCACTCGACAAGCTTAAACTGCAATATCGCATGCTTTGCGTCTCTTTCTTCGCGTAATAATATAAAGTGTAATGATAATAGCATATCTATAGATTTATCTGGAAACAATTATGTGAACCGTATATAATATAATGTATAATAATATTATATAGATATATTAATTTATTAATTCTAATTTTATTATTGTGAATCTGTGAAGGAATAGAAACGTAATAAAAAACTTTTCAATATTTGCCTCCCACAACGTTCACACGTTCGTAATATGTAGTTGATATTTGAAGGTCATTACTTGTATTCTGCTTAATTTTTGATGAGTAATTCACTTTGGTAGGTATCTATCGGTTGTTTACGGTTAGGTTATTTTATACGTTCGATAAGACTTTGTTAGTCGCGCGACCGCCTTGTCTTATCAATTTTGAGTGCAATTTTTATCTTAATAACATTTTATTAAGTAATGTATGCACCTATCTATTCCTGTTTCGACACAAAGTAAAGAAAAAACGTCGTTTATACTTTTTTTTTTTAATTTTAATGTCCAATGTCAGTAATATAACCTAATATTTGAATGACGACAACAAATTTATAACTTAAATGAAACTTTTTAATAAATTATTAGGTCCTAAAAAAGAACTATCCTGTTAATACATGTTTCAACGTTTAATGTTTTTTATTGGTTACCAGTTACTACAATATTTTTCAGAGCAGGTAGCAAAAGACAATCCCTTGACAAGTTTTGACATGTTTTATACTGTACCAAAGAATAGAAGAATAACAATACGATTAAAAAGAACGAAATTGTTCACGTTTCAAAAAGTGTCAATAACCTTTTTTTTTAAGATATGCATTGTACTTAATTAATTTGTTATTTTTATCCTTTTTAAAGATTCTGCTGTTGTCCAAAACTCATGGAAAATTATATAAAGTGGTACATTTATAACAATTATTTTATTCTATACACGTGCTGTTTATATTATATTATTTAAATATATTTTAATGTAAAACGAGTTTATATTTTGTAATAAATCAATAATGCACAGAAAACCATTATCATAGCTAACACAAGAGGTTTTATTAAAAAATTTTTTAGCTTCACGCTGTATCTCCTGTGTAGCAGGATAATCAGAGGGAGCCTAGTGTTAATACACTCCGCTCTCCACTTTCCACCGAATTTTGGAGGCTTTCATGTCGGGCACTAAACGCCACGCTTTGCCTCGACACCATAGCGAAAAAGTTAAAATATTAAATATTTCATTTCATCGAATGGGACTTGAACCCACAACCTGTCGCACTTACAGTCACACGCTTGTGCCTGTGCGCCACGACTGCACGACGCATTCATCTAATAAATTTAACAATTCCTCTAACCCATCATATAAATGATCTTACTATTATAACCAAAACACTACTGACCACTAGTCACCATCCGTTTTAGTGCAAATCTCATAAAGGGCACGTGTGGATTTATAAATTTAAATAGTTCAGTGAATAAGCTCGATCAGTGATACGAGAGGGCTCCTCGGATACGTGCACCGACGCATATGTCCCTCTCTTTCTCATACAAGTTTTGTAGTCCTTTTTGTTATTTGCACACCTCCCGCCACTCGTTTGTATTAGTCATGTTATCTAAAAGTGGTTCATTTTAACTCACTCGCATCTTTCTATTTATTTCCATTTAGTTAAACTTTTTTTTGTATGCTTTATTTACTTCGTAAGGTGTTTTATTGTTTCGTTTTTCTTAGTTCATATTGTTATAATACATTGATTGAAATCTGAACTTTTTTTTTTATCAACTTCACGCTGTATCCCGCACACAACAGGGTAGGCAGAGGGAACCTAGTGTTAAGACACTCCGTTCCCCATTTTGTGCCGAATTCTGGAGGCATTGCGTGTTGAGAGGCAGAACTCAACGCCGCGCTTTTCCTCGACACCAGAGCGAACCTACAACCAGTCGGTTTTATAGTCACACTTTGTGACCCTGCGCCACGACTGGCCTCACTTTTAACTTTTAAATTAAATATGAAATTAATGAGAACTGGATATGTGTTTTGTTGATAAATGTCGTATCGTGCCGTAAGGTTATTGGTACAATTGCACATACATAATGAGTACTGCTTATCCCACTTTCCGTCGAATTTTTCGAGGTATTGCGTGATGGGTGGCGGAACTCAACGACGGGCTTTTGCCTTCGTGCCAGAAGAAACGAAAATATTCATAAATAGTAATTCATAACCTCGACTGGGGTACGACCACCCGACCGACGCGTTACAGTCACATTCTTTTGCTCCTGCGTTTTCACTTAATGAGTATTTTGTTTGATATATTATAGTTAATGTATAGATCATTATTTAAAATTATTATTAAATAAAATTTCCGTTCCTCTAACGCAACAACAATAATCATGTATAGATAAGGAACATTCAAGATCATTTTATCATTATCGTCCTATACTTCACGTCAGCGAATCGGAAGCTCGAGTCCAGCGTAGCCTGCATGCACTTGACTGTTTATTGTAATACGAATCTAATTCGTTATAATTATATCGGGTTTTCCGTGTGACACATTGTATACTAAATTTCTTTTATTACCTTGGGCTGGATCGCGAGAAAAGTTGAAATGTTATTTTAATTTTGTCATTGCCTATATAATGATATAACTTTTGAATAAGTATATTTTTATGAATGTGAAATTTATATATAAACTGATGTGACACCAAGGTTGTTCTTTTAAACAAATTTGTGTTGGCAATATTTAAATTATTTGTACATTTTCAACATCACTAAATGTTTGTGTATGTAGAGATTACCTAGTGTTAGGTCATAGTTCTCAACACTAATCTCCTCTCACAGACATCTCGTTCTCAATATTCTCATATATTCTCCCCGTTTGATATCATACATGCAATCATTGCTTGCAGACAGAGGGAACCCAGTGTTAAAAAAACTCCGTTCCCCGAATTCTTCGAGACATTTGCGTGCTGAGTGACGGAAATCAACGCCGCGATTCGCCTCGACACCGGAGCGAAGAAATGAAAACATTAAATTTCTTATTTATTTTATTTATTATTTCTTTCCCACGAGTGGCAATCGAACCCACAACCTGTTGCGTTCACACTATGCTTAACAACTTTTATGGCATTTTACAGTTATAATTTTTATAACAATTTTTTGTTTTATTACAGGGCACTAGTGGCCATTGTGGCTACTTTGTGCACGTTTGCCATCGTCTGTGGACAACCCATACAATGTAATTCCGACGCCCAGTGCCAAAGTAATTACTACTGTGTTCAAGATGTCTTCATGTGTCGCGAATGTCTTAATTGTGAAGAATTGAAACGTGAACCACCCCGAGTGCCGACCTCATGTGTAAAGTCATTGGTGACGTGCGGTGGATGTATGAATGGGTAAGTGATTTCGTATTCCTACATATATAAAATTTTATATTCACTTAAACAATGATAATTTGTCTTTAGTGACAATAGGGTCTAAAAGATTTGCAACGATATTTTAAAAGTTTTATTTTATTTGTTTTATTTTTATCACATAAATCAATAGAATAGGAAAATAGTTAAATAATAATAATGATTTTTTAGTAGATATTTCACGATATATGTAATAAATAACGAAAATTATAATAGCAAGGTAAGAGATTTTTTAGGTTATTATTGTGTACAAATTAGAAACTTTAATGTTATGTCTACTTATTGTCTTTATTATAAACATAAAATGGCTTAGTAAGATTTGACAACAAAAATTAGCTTTTATGTTTCATCAAAAATAATTTTATCAGTAGGATGTTGTTATTAATAATTGCGCAATATTTAGTAATGCATATCATATGGACTTATTTAATTGAAAATAACTCTATTAGTGTAGGTATGTTATGAAAATTAAATGGATTCATAAATAGCATTAAGTTCCACAATATGATAAAAAAAAAAGAAAATGCCTATAATATTTTGTATTTATCAACTTTTGACTGCAAATGTTCAACTTGAATATATAAATATTCACCGATACGCAAATGAAAATAATGAACAATTTGTATAAAATTTTATCTATCTTTTGTCATCCTCGATAAGATATCTTGAAACTGCAAAAGGTATGAATAACAAAATTGCAATTTATACATAGATTTAATATATAAATTTGAAAAATTGGCTTCACGCTATATCCCTCATACAGCGGGTAGGCAGAGGGAATGTAGTGGTAAAACACTCCGAGATTTTATATATATATATATTGTTAGATATCGGAAGCAGTTAACGGTTTTAAAAAAAACAATAAAATACGTATCACCTATATGTTCCTAAATTATCAATTGGAAAGAGATTCTACGTAATTGCAATAAGTGATTATATATCAGCTAATAACAACACTCTTTTACACGAGTTCGCTAACAATATATATTTATAAATAATTTTCTGAATTATTACAGATTGGTCGAAGACAGGAGCGACCTGAGTGCCGTCTGTGTTCCCCCAGACTATACCAACAACAGTACGACATGGTGGTGGTGGGTTGTGGGAGTCGGCGTGGTGATTGTCGTAGTCGTGGTCTTCGTCGTACTCTACCTGTGGCACTATGTACCTAATATTGGCCCAAAGATATGTAAGTTATTTTGCAATATACGTGCATTGGTTTTGCTTAAGAGATATTTTAAATTTTACATTTTAAAAGATATTTTGAGTGAAAAACGCTATTTGTTTATTTCTATCGCAGGTATATATTGAAAATTATAGAAGTACTATGGTCAGTACAATTATCTTGTAAACAATAAAACCACATCGGTATTGCGCATTAAGGGTTAACGTGTTAGATGTAAACAAAACAAACTGGCGCAACAGCTCACTATAGTGTACTGCTCTATTAGCAACTCCATTTAACGAAGTTATGATACTTCGTCCTTAAACTGATAACATGGCTAACTAAATATGGCTTTTATCTATATTCATACGCACTGATGGCTTAATTGAGACCCTCGTGATGCATGGGCACAAGGGTGTGACTGATACGCGACGGTTGTGGGTTCGCTCCCCAGTCGGGGGATTTAATTATTATTTCATAATATTTTCAATTCTGCGATCTGGCACCAAGGAAAAAGCTCGGCATTAAGTTCCGCCACTCAAAACGAAATGCTTCGAAAAAATCGGCAGGAAGTGGGGAACAGAGTGTCTTAACACGAGGTTTCCTCTGCATATCCTGCTGTACGCGAGGTGCAGCGTAAAGCTGATGTATAATATATTTTTAACTTTCTACTGATGGCTTAAAATCTATAGATTCAGAACTAGCATAAGGGTCTATGATATTTATTATTTTATACTATTACAGTTAATCGCATTCAGGAGGTAATTGATTTTCCAGCGACGAGTACGTCAGTACAGCACGCCTTCAACCCGGCCGCGGCGGCCGACGAGACCCCCAGCGCGCCGGATTGTCCCCCACCTTACTATGAAACTGCTTCCAATTTAGGCGGAAATCCTGTATATTCGAATGATTATGATGCCCAGAACAATGGTGAAGGTGGGTGTAAAATTGATTTTTTTTTCATTAGTTTTACGGTTACTATAAAAATACTTAATTATTTTAGTTTAGATCTGACTAATAACATGTAAAACAAATTAAATATTTATAAAATTTGATTCTAATTATGATGAATATACATACAAACATTTTGAAATTATAGATAAAGATTATGTATAAAATATACAAAACCAAGTGATGGCATTGTCAAATCATGACGCATTAAAACGACCTAGTGATCTAATTAACGCAATGCGGTCAGTTCCATCATCTCACGTTTAATTAAATTGTTCATTCAATATAATTTCTTGGATTTGAATATTTTTTTGACGTAACGATGGTGTTCCTGAATATTGATAAAACATGTGTAATGTATTTTTTATTTATGTTTACTATGATTTTTAATTTTATTAAGTCAGCTTCACGCTGTATCCCGCACACAGCAGAGTGGGCAGAGGGAACCTAGTGTTAAGACATTCCGTTCTCCAATTTCCGCCCAGTTCTGGAGGCATTCCGTGTTGAGTGGCGGAACCCAGCGCCCCGCTTTGCGAACCCACAACAAGTCGATTTTACAGTGCACACTTTGTGCCTTTGCGCCACGACTGGCCTCTTTTTTATTATTTATTCATTATCATAAATATCACTACAACTACTATCAATTGGTTTTAATCGGTTATCGCTAGTAAGCGATTTTACTCATGACAATGGTGAAGTTACGAAATCGGTACTTATATTTAGATAAAGGGAAGTGGTCTGGTCGGGTCAAAAGTATAGCGTAAGTAAACTTCTTATAACTAATACTATATTTTAATGATATTTATCTGTATTTATTGCAAACATGCTTATCAGACACCAATGGACATAAGTTCTCATATAATTATTTAGTTCTATCTTTGCACATGTACCATGTATGTATTGTGATGTTTTGTATTCATCCTCGTTATAGTTAATTAAACAAGGCGAAGTGAACTTAGTACACGTTATAGCGTAAATGTGATAAATTAATTATGTTTATAATTTTAAAACTGCAGCTTCACGCTCTTTACAACATTACACAACATTACAAAGAGAATCTAATGTCAAGACATGTTTCTCCGTTCTCTGTCCATATTAGAAATTGTGTGTTGAACGGCCTAATTCGAAGACGCGCTTTGTCTTACTAGAATTAGAAAATTAAAATAATTTAAATATAATCTTTGCCTCAAGTGGGAATCAGAGTAAGGAATCTGGCGTGAATAAGTTGATAAGTCGATTGGAATACAGAATTCTTTAAGCTTTATAATCGCTTTTTTACAGTGAATAAATCTGTTCAAATATTCAACCTATCTACGCCACAATATGGATATAATAATAATAATAAATAATTGTTGTTAGTTTTAGATCCGTTTATAAAGCGCGCGCCGACGACGCGGGCGGGCGCGGCGCGCGAGTCGGCCGGCAGCCAGGCCGCCTTCATGTACAACAAGCCGAACTACGTACGCGGCGAACACTTGCCTTATGAGTAAGTTAATATGAATTTTTATATCGCATAAAGCCGAGAAGGCGGAGGGTACTTAGTGTTAAGACACTACTTACGCACCACTTACCTTTATATTCTACAGTCTTTTCTTGTAAGAGTTTAAGGTAACATTCGTTTCGAGAAACTAGTATAATTTTGTAAGGATCTACTAAAAGTTTTTATGGAGTGTAAA
>DWMY01003335.1:0-10371 GCA_018249775.1 Heliconius hecalesia formosus | reverse complement strand
TTTTTCTATAAATAATTTCATAAATTTCAAATCTTTTTATTTTTAGCTTCCGCTGTATCATACACATAATAGGGTACGCTGAGAGATCCTGGGAACCTACTGTTACAATATTCTGTTCCCATTAAAACACTTCCATCCCCCACTTCCTGCAGAATTCTGGAGGCATCGAAGCATTTATGTTGTTATTAAATATTTAATTTCCTCGGGTGGGAATCGAATCCACACACCTATGCACCTGCGCCACGGTTGACCTCTAAGCAAAAATTCTTTAAAACTAAAATATAGAAATATTATTCCAGGAAATGTTTAATAACTATTATATGCATATTACAACTAAGTGTACATATTATTTCAATTTGCCGCAAGAAAAAAATAGTTATTTTTATCCACTCTGCTGTGTGCGGGATACAGCGTGAACCGTGTGAAGAATGTTAGTGATGTAATTTTAAATATTTGAATTGTTTAATATTTTTACGATGCAAAATTTATCATTGACTGATCTTAGGTCACTTCTGTAATAAATAATGAACACTGCTCTGCTGCTGGTGCTGGTCACTTTGATATGAGAACAATTATATTGTTCAGTGATTTAAGTGACCATAAACCTAAGCTTAGTATGTACTCGTCATTATTTGGAAGATTTAACAAATATTTAGTGTTGAAATAACATTTATCGCACAAAACAAAACTCTCACTTAGTTGTAGTAAGTTGAGATTACAAGTTGGAGACGACGCGAAGTATTAACTTTATTAAATAAATCGTACCAAAGTTGAAGTCGACGGAAATTTATTTGTGACACAACGAGACAATCTTGACCGCCTTTGTTAGTCGTGCTACGCGCCACGAGCTACGAGCCACGCGCTACGGGCTACGGGCGCGCTACGACGCCGCGCTGCAGCGCCACGGGCTACGCCGTAGAGCCCCGCGGGCTACGACCTTGTTAGCGTATAGTTTTTGTTCGCGTCTGTCTGTCGTTTGATTTTTTAATGGAGCTGAATAAAAACTGTATTCAAATAAAAGTGAGTATTCTTTACAACTTCGCTCTTGAACATTTTGAATCTCTTTCATCTCTTATTTACCGTACGATTTATTATTTTCGCCATTTTATTTCTTGAACATCCTATTCATAAGCGAAATTGAATATAAACATACAACTTCTGCGTGAAATATATATTCTGCAGAAAAATGTAAATGTAAGCAAACTTATGTTTATTAATATGCTTAACCTAGAGTTTAGCTTAATAGGTACGTCGCAGTCGCGGCCGGTGACGGTTCAAGGACGGCAATGAAAGTAAACACGTGTATTTCGTTTGTTACAACAACTACTAACAATTCCGTCGAAGCGCAAAAGGGGCAGTGTGTCCGCGCTCCGTCACCCGCGGACAAGTGAGCGTCACGCTCACGTCACGCAACTCCCCTCCGCCCCCTTCCTTCGTTCCCCCGCTCTCCCCCGCAGCGGCAACTCGCTTTGATGTTCCGTTTAATTATTTCCATTCTAAAACCTCATGCTTACATTGTGCTCATAATACATAAGCCATATTAATTTTACTAATAATATTTCCGGTAGTTTTTATATTAGGTGTGACGGATGCCGCTTATATTTTAGTCAAATTGTAATAATATAAACAACTAGGATTTGTTCAGTGGCTGGTATCGGTGGTGGTGGTGGTGGTGGCGTTGCGCTGTGTCTCTAACGAATAGCAACGGTAATTAATCAGCGCTTAACTGGAGAGCAATTACAATGAATCATAATGACGACGCCGCGAGCTCCCGCGACGTGTTCGTCTTCGTCTGATGAATATTTAACGCTCTCTAAAGACGAACTGGAATTAAGCAGTAGTTCGCTTAAAAGCGGTTCCAAACTATACGTACAAATGTGTTTAGTAAATTTCATTTTAAATATATCATTAGATACATTTCTTATTTATACTCATAACCAAATATAAAGTAAAACTCTAATAAATAGCAAAATGTATTTTAATGTCGGTATCGCTAATTGGCAAAGTTTTATAATTATAGTTTAGCTTTACTTCAAAGTGAGAGCCGGGGTCTGTCGTTTTACATCGTAACAACAAATTTCAATGAAACTTGTTTGAGAAATATATTTTATTCCGCACTGGCTCGCGCCCGCAGCAGCTTTGTGTGCGTTCTTCTTACTATTTATCTTCTACATTTTTCGCCAATATTATGAATACTTATGCTACTTTTATGTAAACAGAATGAATAAATAATAAATATAATTTTTAATTTCTTTTTGTTCTCTAGTAAAGTTCTAAGCACAAAAGTCCTTATTTAAAATAAAATATAATTTCTAAAATAATGACATATCCGTTTAATGAGTAACGTACAATATTTTCTGCAGTTATAAGATTACAAATAATGTATGTGGCAAGTATACAAATAAAAGAAAAAAATATATAAATAAAATAATATTTAATATACTAAATACTCAAATGATCGCTCAAATGAACTTCTACTTTTAATTTTATCCAAATAAATACTTATTATTGAAATATGGGGGTTACTCGTGGCGCAGGGGCACTAAGTCTGGCTGTAAGCGCGACTGGTTGTGGGTTCTACCTTCATGAAATATTTATTAAAAATGAAATGAAAATATACCATTTCATCGCTCTGGTGTCAAGGCAAAACTCGGCGTTGAGTTCCGCCACTCAACACGCAATACCTCCTGAATTTAGTGGAAGGTGCGTGACGGTGTCTTAACACTAGGTTTCCTCTGCCTACCTTGCTTTGTGCGGGATACAGCGTGAAGCAAGTTTAGATTATAAATGGAATGGCGATTTTACAGGCCAACATAATTTATATGAACTACGAAGTCATATTTGTAGTTGATTTGATGCTTTATGATATGCCGAAGCTCCTCCACGTGCTGTGGATGAAAGCGGATGTGAATCGATATTAACAGAGAGCACGGTCAGTTGTCTGCACGTCGCGTCGTCGCGCGTCGCCGGAAGTAGCTGTTGGACTTATTTATTCATTTATTTAAGGACCGCAATAAAACCATTATATGCGGGAAAATGAACACGTTATTTAAGGGCAAGTATAAGTTAAATTATGTGGAAATTAACTGAATTATGAATAATAACATTATTTAAAATTATTATGTTACAATAATAATATGTAATAATAATATTATATTATTCTGATGGCCATCAGAATTCTATATTAATGAACTTGAATTTTATTGAAGCCAATCGTAGCTTAGGATCACAAGTGTCCGTCTGTAAACGCAAAATGTTGTGGATTCGACTTCCACACGAGGAAATGAACTTTCTCTCGTTTTCGTAACGAGGCAGAGGCGTTGAGGTCCGCCGCTATTACACGGAATGCCTGAATCGGCGAAGGTGGGAAACGGCAATGTCTTAATGGGAACGGAGTGTCTTAACACTAGGTTTCAAGGTGTTAAGACACTCCTTCCGCCTATCCTGCTATGTGTGGGATACAGCGTGAGCTACAAACAAAGAACTTTATTTACAAGTGTAGCGAAGTTATTATTCACTCACCCTTGTACCTAATATACAAGCATCTTATTATAATGTCATATAGCATAAGAAAAATAAAGAAATGTATAATCAATAATTTATTAAAATATTAGTATCAAGATAACATAATAATAAAAATGTTACTAACGCCATTTAGAATCGAACCAACAACTAACACGTTATAAACACATTCTTATGTTTAAATATGTGCAATCTAAAACATTCCGCGTAGAGTTGACAAGAGACTACCGCAAAGAGAGGCGAGTTGCGTTTCGTACCTTTTGTGAGTTGTCTAATTATTCTTGTAGGCTCATGAACGTGAAGTAGGGACCTGCTTTTTGTTTTTTACTGAATCCAACGAAAGAATAAATAAGATTTGAGTATGATGATCTGTTTACGTTTCCTAGTACGTGTATAAAATTTTAGTAAGTATGTTTATTCACAAAATTTCAAAAACGTAATGTAAAATCGATGTGATTCTTTTCAATAAAATTGTCTATATTTCAACTTAGGGAAGAATTCAAATTTCATTAAAATCGATTCAGTAATTTTGAGATTTGAGTATCTATCGTGCCCATGTATTTTTTTTACAAATATTTACATAATATATATGATAGAATAGTATGATTATCGCACTTAAATTATTCGATATGATGAATATAACATTAAATTATTTTCTTTTGGTTCAGACCCAAAAGATAGTAAAGATAACTTTCACGCTATCAGCCCATTTACAAACTTTGTCTACTACGAGTAGTTGATAAGAATCGTTATAGTTTTGTCGAATTTGAACCCATTACTTACGCGTGACTTCAAATATTGAAGATGAATTCAACTTCAAGGATTGTCACATAGCAATGCTATAATAACGTTTATTTGTTTTGCAATTCGATCAAATACTTTTTTTAGTTTCACGCAGTATCTCGCATGCAGCAGGGTAGGCAGAAGGAACCTAGTGTTCCCGTTCCTGGCCTCTATTGATTTATTCCATTTACATTTAAATTATCTACACCTACTTGTTTTATTCAACTCCGAATTATGTATGTTTCTATTAATAAAGCTGTGCTATTTAAAACCTATGCCCACAATAAAACATTCATAATACAAACTCTACTAATTTTACAACGCAACTTTTAAAGCTGACATTCTACATGAAACAGTTATATATATATACTGTTTAGATACACACACACACACATACACATATAGACACACACAAATGCGTATTACTTTCACTAACTACCCCCAAACCACAATACACTGTTGCAATTGCAGAACTAACAAAATTACACGAACTTAATAAACAAGTGGTTAATTATTAAAACAACCGGTGATAAGTGAGTAAATCCTTTCAATTAGACTGCACTAGCGCATCGCGGGAGTGGAGGGGGATGGGGGGAGGGAGTAGGAGGGGAGGGAGGGAAGGGGAGGCGACAAGTTGTGAACGATGTCGTTTGCATTTCTGATTTCAATAATAGCCGCGCGCCCGTAATTGGTGACCGCCGCGAACTGACCGCCGCGCTTGGAAATGTTGCTGTGATTGTTCACTACACCACTATGCTTCTACACTACACTAGCTTTCGTAGAGCTTTGATATTTTTGTGATCTAATTTTATTAAATTGTACTTTTTCGTCTTTCAGAGCCTAATTTTGGGTAAATTATATTTTTCATTACCCTAGAATCATTTTTCGCGTTTGAGATTCTGAATTATATTTTAAATTTACTCATTGTCACTGGTATAAAGTTGAAATATTATATAAATTTTCGCCAATAGTCTTGCTTGCTAATTGGCTTTCTCATTTTTTTTAGCGTATGATGTACTCCGCATAAAGCAGGGTAGGCAGAGTGCGTGTTGAATAGTACACCTCAACACCGCGTTTTGCCCTGTGACACCAGAGCGACGAAATAAAAATATTAAATATTACCTCGAATGGGATTCGAACCCACAATATATCCGTTTACAGTCGTAATATATATATACATATATTTTACATAACTGAATTTAAAAAAAAACTATGGATATATGGATATAGAAAACGTAAATCTAATATAATTTTATAATATGATTGTAAAACCGAAGTCATGTGCCGAGAAGAGTGACGGTTCACTATCTCCGTATAGGAGAGATATATTTTATATATTTAAGAAAACATACTCAAAAAATGTTAAAGCCTAAGCTTTAAAGTAGAGGCCGTCGAAGAATAGTGGCACATCATATGACTAAATGTGAAGGTTGTGGGTTCGATACCCACTTGGAGGAATTATTTATTTTCATTATTTCGCCTTGGTAAAAAGACAAAGTGCAGCGTTAAGTTCCGTCCATCATCACATAACATTTCGGAAAACAGACGAAAAAACGTGGGGTTACCCCCTTATACCCTGCCATGTGCGGGTTACAGCGTGAAGCTAAAACAAAAGATATCAAATAGTGAGTTTATATAATATTCATTTGAATAAAATAATAAAGTAATTTAAATTGTTTGATATTTTCCAAAGCATATTATAATATAATATAACATTTATATTAAACCGTAACGTTCTATAATAATAAAGTAGTTAAATTATATCAAACTATTCACTTAACTGTTTAATATTAGTTGCGGCTGAATATGGGACTGACATTGCGGTGCTTTAAATGGACACATAAAAGGCGTATTCTAACCACTTTCGTATATCTTACGAGAGGAAACTACGAACTACAGTTTCAATACAGTGTTTCTGTGATAAGTTTGATCTATAGTTATACTAATATTATAAGCGCGCTCATCAAATGTGTTTATCATGTGTCAAACACGCCTCTTGTCTCTAAGAAGCTGCTGTAGTGGCTGTAGAGCCAGATTTTATACGATAATATTTCAACTTAAAGTAAATAACGATTTATTATGTATGTTGACAGTAATAACTATTCCTTTACAAAAGTGTCTCAGAAGTCTCGTAACATCTGAGTCGCTGTCACTTCGACAATATCGTAGCTGTTTCCGCAAATATTGACCGAACAAACATTCACACGCATTTGTCATTCGATATATGTACGTGTCCCTTCCTATACTATATACATATATACATATATACGTATGTACACAGTGTGTGAGTGTATGAGTGTTCGAGTATATCGTACGAAGGACAAACAAGGGTCACACGCTTTGTATATCGCATTATTGATGAGTACACAACACGCAGAGTTGAAGCGTCAGCCGTCACTTACTGAATTGTTATTTGATTTCATTTCACAATAATTTTTATCTCATAAAAATCTCTGTTTCTAAAATGCACTCGTAGACGTCTTGTAGACAACCTGTAAGCTTACTTATTCTTATCTCTAGAAATAATACATTACCTTGAATCAAAATCTCTAATGCACTGTGTCAGTCTATTTTAACTCAAAACTTACTTCTTAAACCCAATATATAGTTTAATTAGTTGAAAACGAAATCTTTTGAGTATACTCAAAGCAAGGTGAGCAGAGACGGAACTAGTGTTTAGACACTGTTCCTTCTTTCGCCCAATGTTAAAACAATGCGTTAAGTGACGGCACTCAATGCCGCACTTTATCTTGTTACCTAAACGAGGAAATGAAAATAATTCACTTTCCGAGTGGGAAACAAACCCTCGACTGTCACGTCTACGGTCAAAAACTCAACTAACTTTTATTACTAACCCTACTACCCTAAAAGGAGTACATATAAGTGTAGTACATAGCATGTATGTATGTATGTATGTACATACCAATCTCCTCTCCCAACACCTGGTTGAGGAAATCAACGTTAAAATATACAGCCGCGCTGGAAGCGGGAGCGCTGCGCGATATTTAGGTGACCTTGTTAGGTGACCTACAACCGCCTTTTGTCTTACGGTAAAATGTTGTGAACGTATTTCCTGTCTAGTTTTTTCGACGTCTCGGAAACCTCGACGTGACTCATATTGCAAAGTTTTTTCGTTTCGTGTATTTATTAGGTTTTTTTAAATTCTCGGCATTAGGGCTAAAATTTAATAGGTATTAAAAATCGACTTACAGTGTATTTCAATTTAAAGATTTAACTTAAAGGTTAGCGCAAGCGATATGTGTCGATTCTGTTATCAGATGAAACGTGTCAGTTCTGTCAGTACTGTCGGCGTTCGACAAATGACCGCGCTAGGACGCTCCGCCAGCGACCATCTTTCATATTAAAAAATCAAGCGAATATATTTTTCGTATCCCGCATAATATAATAAGGTAGGACAGGGGCTGACAGTGGTAACCTCGTACCTAATAACGTAACCTAACATTTTGGTTCCCTCGGCCTACCCTGATATATGCGGGATACAGCGTGAAGATAAAAAAATAAAGAATATATATAATAGCATTAATTTCGCGTTTCTTGTATACTCGAATTGTTACATCTTGCTATGTCTATGCAAGATATTTATGCATTTTTTTAACCTTTTTTATTGATAGCAATATGTATGGAAGTTGTCATTCATGAAAGGTAATTGTGATTTATTATTTTGCAATAATTTTATCTGTACCATATTGTCGAAAGTAAATTAGTACATTTTAATTATATAATGGACTTTATTTCCTCTTTTCCTCTTCCCTCCGCCGCTACAGCAGCGTCAGACAAATCCATGAGCTATAAAATAATTTCAACAGATATAATTATAAGCAAATATAATTATAAATATATGAAAATAACAAAATAGACCAAAATAACATTATTAGTCGTTATTTTGGACACAGTATCTTTGTATATTATTATGAGAGTATATAACGATGGAATAAAGGGAAAATCTACGAAAGACATATCAATAATGGTTTATAAATAGAAATATGATAAATATTTGAATAACAAAAGTTCTTCAATACAAAGCTGAGTTTGTAGTAAAGGCGAGGACTAAATGTATTTCATTATTATTTCCCTAGTAAGCTATTACTGAATAAAACTTACAACAATATCACCCTTCCATATCCCCATTTCCAATACCAAATATAACTGTTTGTAACGAAACGATACATCATTTTATTGGGAATAAATGAATTATAAATAAATAAATGAGCTTCACGCTGTATCCCGCACACAGCAGTGTAGGCAGAGGGAACGTAGTGTTAAGACACTCCGTTTGCATGGAGGCATCGCATGTTGAGTGGCAGAACTCAACGACGCGCTTAGTCTCGACACCAGAGCGAAGAAATATAAATTTAAGTAAATATTTCATCTAATCGAGTGGGGATCGAACCCGCAACCAGTCAGTTTTACAGTCACACTTCGTGCCGCTGCGCTACGACTGGCCTCTTGGAATCAATTATACATTTATATAATATGTAAATTAATTACACAAAAATATATAATAGGAATAACTATAATGAACGTGACGCATTTTAAATGCCCGAAGTAACTCCCACCGTATATGTAGCATATATATATATATATAGCCTTCTTCATAAATAGACTATCCATAAATTTATTTTTAACAAAAAAAAACCGACTTCTAACAACGTAAAGTAAAACGTACTTTACGTGCTTAGTAATCCGATGTTGCATTAGCTTGACACTTACTTCAAAGTTATTAAAAATCTTTTTTTAATTATTTTTGTTCAACAAAATCAAAGTTTACTTTATGTAAAATGATTTTTCACTTTTTAGTTCGTTGTTTGAAGTCGTTTTTTTTTTGTTAAAAATTTATTTATTTTACGATTTTAAGTGATGGGTAGACCTTAAAAGGATGCTTCTCATGTTAGTGGTTGTCCTACTCGTATGTAAAACTTCAAACTTATTTAGGTATTATTGCGCATACTAACATATTGATAAAAACATATGTAAAAAATATATACAGGTGAATCGAGAACCTCTACCTTTTCTGAAGCCGGTTGAAAATGTGAACATGCTCTTTTTTGAAGTTGGTTGAAAAAAAATACAACAAGATCTCACTTCGGACACCCATTTTAACAATGTGTTTCCTTGCCAACTAACTTCTTCTTCTCTGTCGTAACACTCTTTTCAAAGCGGTCGTGGTCATCTCAAAGTGATATTAGGGGCAGATGTTATACGCCTCACAAATATTCGCCACTTATCTCTACTGGCTGAAAACCTGGTAAGGGACCCCCTACTGCAGCTTTAATTTGGTCAGTCCAACGCATGGGAGATCTTCCTCGCCCTCTAGTTCCTTCCACTCCGCCCTGCACGACAAGGCAGTCGATAGAGCTACTTCCTCTTCGGGAGAGGAGGAGAACTTTAGTATACGACTCTGTACTAACGTCGACAGAAGTTGTTTAGTGCCGATTTCTTGGAGAATAGAGTCGTTGGTGCGAAACTCGGTCCATGATACACCCAGCATACGTCTCCAGCACCACATCTCCAGAGCATAAGTTGTTTTCTTCTCGACCTGTCGCAGGGTCCATGTCTCCGCAGCGTAAAGAAAAATGAGAAAAGCAAGTGTCTGTACAAGCCTGATCTTAGTGGCTTTTGTAATATTTTGCTTACTATTACACTATAATTACCCTTTTTTCCAAAAAAACTAACAACTTCTTAAAGCCTAACCAAACTTTCACAAAACTATCCTTAAAGTGAAGTCGCTTAAAAATATATTTTTAATCGAACCGGTAGTTCCTCAGATTAGAGTGCTTGACCAAAAAAAAAACTCTTCAGCTTTATAATATTAAGTATTAATTATATTCTTTTATATAAACAATAAATCAGTAAATTAATTTCATTACGACAGTACAATGTAGTATCGTGAGAGCCCGCTTCCCGCCAGCGCCTTAGAGGTAGTCAAATGCCACAAACAAAGGTTTGCCAAGTGTCCCGATTGGCAATTCCACTTCGCGCGGAAAATCAAAGCATTGATTGGATGACAGTAAACAACATTTATTATACGTTATACAGCTGTGTACG
>DWMY01003334.1:0-10371 GCA_018249775.1 Heliconius hecalesia formosus | reverse complement strand
GCAAGCGGAAAAATACTTTCGAAGAGTTCAAGTAGGATAACGAGTGTTACATACAATAATAATAATACAATGTTAGATTGAAATATTATAGAAACAAAAATCACTTTTTGTGCATCTTTTACAATTTGAGAAAAGTTACACTATTTAATATTTTGTGCCCATTATGCATGCTAGATAGATATATTTGTATAGACGCTCTGGCTAATTAAACCAAAGACACATAAACCTTAAATAAATTTTATGACTGTTAATTATTGTTCAGATAATCGATAACAATTTTTTTAACTTAATCAGGAAACGGACAAGCTGCAGTGTCAGAGTTAAAATAATTAATTCTCACAAGACATACTCGTAGTGCGGCGTCCAATCCCGCCGAATACCTAGAATACCTAGAATATCTTGACAGCATTCAGTCAGTTTATATAGTGTAAAATATTAAACCTTATTTAATTTAGATAATTCTTAGCCGATGGTAGTGGACTAGCGTGCTTCTGTAAACAGGATGAATGAAATGAGGCATCTTAAAATATGCCATATGGTCGTATATTCATTATGTCCTGTTACACTTTAGCTTACAAAGATCTATCTTTCTTTTAAATATTTTTTTTATCAGCTTCACGCTGTATCCCGCACACAGCAGGGTAGGTAGAGGGAATCCAGTGTAAGGCACTCTGTCCCCCACTTTCTGCTGAATTCTGGAGGCATTGCGTGTTAAGTGGCAGAACTCAACGCCGCGCTTTTGCCTCGACACCAGAGCGAAGAAATGAAAATATAAATTTAAGTAAATATTTGATCTCCTCGAGTGGAGAACGAACCCACAACCAGTCGGTTTTACAGTCACACTTTGTGCCCCTGCGCCATGACCGGCCTCTTTTAAATATATTTACCTTAAATATACATCTATAATGTAAATATAGTATATAGGTTTAATATAATCACTAAATGTGTTCCTAAAAGGGTTTTCAGTTAAAATATTTAAATGAAATATTAAATTTAAAGTATAAATTTGTATAAGAAAATTATTCTTGTGTTACAAAGCTGGAGCAATTACACGTAGCCCGCGGCGGCGGGACAGCCATTGGATTTAGGGTCGCGCTCCACTTGCAGATCTGTCAGCATCTTAATTTTTGCCTTTTATCTGTTAGTCAAACTGTAAATGTTCAAAATTGTTTATTTGGTTTTATAAAATATTAAACAAAACAAAAAATATATGACGATGCCCTGACTATGGATTAGTTTTAACAGGTTTTTAGGTAATTATAATTTCGCAATTATTACATTTCGCTTTATAATTATTGTTTTGGTTTTAATTGATTTTGGAATTGATAATATTAGAAGAATATTAAAATATGAGCGGGTAGCCCCGAATAGAGTAGTAGGTGTCGCCACGAGCAATGGCAGTTGTCATAGGTTGACAGCTATGGCATGGGGTGCACACGTAGTACATTTTTTTATTGCTATGGGTCCCATTTTGATGCTCTTACATATATATTATATATACAAAATTTTTGAGAGTTTAGCTTTAGCAAAAAAAAAATATGGTGCAGTTACAAATGTCTTTTAAATGCCGTTCTTATTCTTTTTAGAGTTCCGTATATCTAAAGAAAAGGAAGCGGATCACCCAGCGAGGGCTACGTATCAATTTCAAGATTGTAGGTCAACAGGAAGCACAACTCATAAGAGTTGGCAAGCTTAAGTTTATCTTCCCATTCATCTATAATCCTAAAAATTAACTGATCCCTGGATGGTTAATTCGCATTTGAACGTTTTTAATATATTTATATTTTGAGGATACATAGGGAGAACATGTCACTTTTTTATTTTACAGACATTATATTATTGATTCAATATAATACTCTATTTTATTTCGTCTATATTCATATAATGTTACGTAAAAAAAAATCTACTGGTTTTATAAAGTTAAAATTTATTATATATGTAGGTTTTTTTATTATGGACTTCACGAACTTGATGCGTTTGTTTGATCGTTTCGTTTTTTAATTTGTATGTTTTCAATTGAGGCTATATAAGGTATTGTATATAAAGTCAGGAAGGCAAGAGGAGCCCTTCCTATGAAATTGTCGTCAAATGGAACAGAGGATTTGGGATATGGTAGGATTTTTACAAACTCCTATGTGAACAAGAAAATCGGAATTTTCCGTTTGACGTCCTATTATCCACTACAAGACTAGCTAATTATATTATCCCTAACTAAGCGCGCAAAAATAATAAGCGTCTAAGGAAAAAAACGCAGGAAAACAATTAATAAGCCAATATAGTCCCGCTTGTAGCAAGACACTCCCACTTTCCCTCTTTCCGCTGAATTTTGGAGGCATTGCATGTTGAGTGGCGAAACTCATCGCCGCAAATCAAATCCACAAACCACAATACTTACAGTCACACATTTGTGCCCCTGCACCATGATTGGCCTCTACATAGTGTAATATATTCATTCATAGTAGAAATATTTATATTGTTAATTTTTAATAGCAATTTTTGTAATATGAGATTTCAGTCAAAATAAAACTTAAATTTCAATACTTATAAATAATTTCACTCAACTGATTCGACGCCTGATTGCGATTAATGTCAGCGTGACGAGGGTCGACGTTAACGACTCTCGGGCACGTCTTAGGAATTATATAGGTAAGTATAATATGTACAATTGTACATACATATATATATACATGTTATTCTTCGTATATATTTTTTCATTTTTTAATACAATTATAGAAACTCGTTTAGCAAATATGTTTTTTTTCAAATCTTATTACACTTATACAACATAAGATAATTAATATAAAATAGATAATAAGTAATTAAAAAAAGATAATAACTACTGTAATTTAAGCAAGTTATCCTGATTCGCTATAAAATAAAAAAAAAATACATTTATTACAGTTTCACATATTGTTTAATTTGTTTTATTTGTTTTATTGTTAAAAAAATACTAGTACTTGTAACAAGAGGTCCGTCCGTAACAATAATTGTAGAAACAAAAATAAATAAAATATATTTTATCTATAAATCTTATTCATTAAAAATAGCACCAATATAAAAAGAAATCTCAAACGCTACTTTAAAAACGCTTTCTATGGACAATCGGTCTACGCTATCAGTTAATTGAATACTCTTGTCCAATTATTAAAAAACCCACCAAAATGTTGGAGCTGTAATTATCAATCAAGAGTAAATATATACAATTTGTGCTTAAAAACAATTTAATCAGCGTAAAACTGTATCCCGGGCAGTAGGGTGGCAGAGGGAACCCAGTGTTAAGACACTCCGTTCCCCACTTTCCGCCGAGTTCTGGAGGCATTGCATGTTGAGCGGCGGAACTCAACACCTTACTTTGCCTCGACACCACAGCGAAGAAATGAAAATATAAATGTAAATAAATATTTCATTACCTCGAGTGGGGATCGAACCCAACCAGTCGATTTCACAGTCACACTTTGTGCCCCTGCGCCACGACTGACCTACACAATTTTTGATTATTGCAATAATTACATGTTACAACATTCAGTATTCATTGCAATGAAAGGGATTTAAATATCTCATTAGTTTTCGCGGTTTTTTAATTAAGGTACATTATACCAATTTGTGAAGTGTTTTCCCGTTACAAGTATTGTTTAATATCATTACGATACTTTTTAAATTAACATATAATAATCGATATTATAATATATATTGATATTGGTAGTGGCGCGGGGCCACAGGTTTAGGGTTCAATTTCCACTCGAACCCGACAATAAAATATTTATTGATCTTCACTAGGAGGGACTTAAATTATTTTATTTGCCCGCTTTGACAAGAGGAAGCGTCGTTTTGGGTTCCGCCACTCGAACATCTCGAATATACTGCTATCACAATTTAGCGGAATGTGGGGAGCAAAGTGCTTTAACACTAGGTTCCCCTGCCTATCCTGCTGTGTGCAGGGTACAGCGTGAAGCTGATTAAAGTAAAATGCTAATGTACTTTTAGTATTGCTTGCTTTAAGTATGCTCAAAAAATTTAGTTAGTGATCCCTAATTAATTTACACGTCATTCGTCCACAAGATATGAATTAAATTTTAGATTTTAATCTATATTATTTTATATATTTATCTTAATATAAGGATTAATTATACAGAATATAAGGCAAAGAAAATGAATACAAAGAAAAACCGCTTATTTGAACAATGAAACTGTAAGCAAAAAGGCAAACTTGGTATTTTTTTCCATGCGGGCTCTGTTCAAGTTGGAATGAGTTGAGTAAATATTCACATTATGACATTCCACTGCAGCATTCCTTACATAAAATATATATATTTGCTTACAAAACTTCTTATTACACAGATTTTTCTTGTTAGTCTGTTTGCGGAAGTTATATTTTTTAAAATAGTTTCTAACGTGTTTTCGTCTGTAAAATTATATTAAGGAATATATGTACATGTGTGTACATATATTCCTCAAATTATTTTTTTCTGATATATTTTTAATGAAAAATTTGTAAAAGCCATCAAGGCGCAGCGTCACAGCGTATCACTGTAAAAACGATTATGCGCTTGATCGTCACTCGGACGAAAGAATTAAAACAACACAGCGGCGGCAGCGTTGTGTTCTACCACTCTACTCTCGAAAATTATACGATTCATGGGTAATGGAGTGTTTTAACACTAGATTTTCTCCGCCTCAATTAAGCAGAGTTAATAAAATCGTTAATAAATATCGATAAAAATTTACAATATTATCATAATTATAAAACACCCTACAGCCAAACGAGCTACTAACGAGTAGTTTTCGCTAGTCCATTAACAAAGAGGCACCGACAATTCCTTAGAGCCATTGTGTTAATTTGACGTAACCGATAAGGCTTTCATTATAACATTCCACGTCCATATGCCGGCGGTCTTACTCCTATACGTATTCTTGAAGAATGCGCTAATTTCGGCGACTCACAGTACTTCTTTATGAAGTTATTTATATGGTCTTGTTAGATTTATTGCCCAATTTATTTGTTTTTTTTTTGTCCCATTTTTAACAGGATGGTTTGACAATGCTAGATTTATTTTCCAATTGTATTTGTTTAAATTTAATTTGAATCAGCTTTCAAGCTGTATCCCGCATATAGCAGGGTAGGCAGAGGGAAACTAGTGTTAAGATACTCCGTTCCCCATTTTCAGCCTATTTTTTGCCTATTTTTTATTTAGTGGCGGAACTCAACGCCAGGCGTTTGCTTTGGTGCCTTGGCCAGAACAAAGAAATAATAATATAAGTAAATAGTAATTCATTCCCCTGAGTGGGGATCGAACTCACAACCGTCGCGTTACAGCAATGTGCCCACGACAGTCTCAATCTACCTTTATTGCAGTGCATCAAAATCGAGAAATCAGAAAGAATTTCGTAATGTAAAAGTCTTATTCGCTTACAAAGATATATACGCAAATTCACAACATTATATTGTAATTTATTTTTTTTATTTAATTTTTTATTTAAATTGTAATTTGGTTAGGGTGAGCTATAACGCTTAACCGTATAAAAACCGCAAAAATGTATAAAACCAGATTAAAATTGTCCCATATAAAATTATTCTTTACTTTCGAAAACCTCCAAATGCCGTACTAAAAAAATAGTTTTCGAGTAAAGTAGATTAGCTAGTTACTATTTAGGTGTACTTTGCGGAGTCAAAAAGCAAATGACTAAAAGTTTATCTCAAAGCGACACGATACTACTAGCGGCAGAACTCATTTTAAGTTGAACATCCAAAAAGTGGAAAGAATGATACCAACATATACATCGTGTATGTTATTTATACTTAGATTATAGTGTTTTAGTAAGTTATTTATAAAATATTGATATTATATATATTTCTACTCATATGTATATATAGAAGGCGTTAGTCGTGGCGCAAGGGCCCAAAGTGTAAAACCGTCTGGTTGTGGGTTCGATCCCCACTCGAGGAGATGAAATATTTATTTAAATTTATATTTCCATTTATTCGCTCTGGTGTCGAGTCGTAATTGGTACAATTATTATATCTTATTGCTGTGAGCTTATAACCTAATTCATATTTCAAAACAGGCCTGTCGTGGCGCAGGGGCACAAGGATGTGACTGTAAACGTAATAGGTTGTAATAGGTTTGATTCCCATTCGAAGAAATTAAATATTTAATATGTAATTTTTTTGCTCTGGTGTTGAAACGATGCGCGGCGTTGAAATCCACCACTTTAACACAATTTAACGGAGTGTCTTAGCTCTCCTTTCTGTTTCTTCTGCCTACTCTGGTGTTTGCGGGTTACAGTGTGAATCTAAAAAAAAATTAAATTTGACATAACCGTTGTAAGAAATACCTATTAAATTTTAAAAGGAATACAATCTCTAACTTTTTAATACAGAATATATTAAATTACTCAACGACGTATTGATTTCGGTTTTATTTTTAGAGTAAAGTAACTGGGGCATATCATTTTTTATTTATATTCTCAATTTCACTTTAGAATTACTTTTTAAAACTATTTTTACAAAGACGATAGCTCGACGAAAGTTGTATAAATAAATACTATCAATATCTTTGAAACTTACTTGACATCGCATTCATTATATGCATTATCAAAAAACTAAAATATGCACTAAAAAGGCGTTTTAGAATATTTGTTACTAAAATTAACATTTATTTTAACGATATTTATAAAAATACATATATTAGTATTAGAACTAGAATGTCATATTATTATATAATAAACGATAAATTATAAAGAATTACACTTAAGAAAAAAATAAATCAGCTTCACGCTGTAACCCCCACATACCCTGCTATGTAAATTCGCAATGCCTCCGGAATTCGGCAGAAAGTGGGGAACAGAGAGTGTTAACACTGGTTCCCTCTGCCTATCCTGCTGTGTGCGGGATACAGCGTGAAGCTGTTTTTTTAATTATTTTTCTTTACGTACGGTAAACACTTGCTTAGTGTAACATTGGCGAAGAAATAAGAGCTAAATTGGCTCCTTCAGAAAGCCATAATCAAAGGAACGGAACAGGACATTGGTAGGTGACCGAAATTATATTCGTTTGTACTTTACGATTTTTCCTTGCCATTCTAAAAGATTGGCAAATCATTGTAATACAGGCGCATGCGGAATAAAATATTTAATATTTTTAGCCTCTGACAACCAGGCAATAGCGCGGCGTTAAGTTCCGCCAGCAACACTTGCATGTTGCACTTGCCTCAAGAATTCAGCGGAAAGTGGGAGATGGGAGTGGCTGAATGAGGAACGAAATGTTAAGACATTTACTTCCCAGTTTCCCTCTGCCTAGCCTGCTTTAAAAAGGGTACAGCGTGAAGCTAAAAAAATATTTTAAAAGACCACGGCTTCCAACTCCGTAATAGCTTCCTATAAGACTGGCATTGCTAACATTTTAATATAACTTGACAATTCGTAAGTGCTTTTAACGGCTTATTTGAATACAATATATTTTGATTTCAATACAAATCCTCTCTGTCCTCAAATATAGAAAGACATAGAATATAGAAAATATTTATTATATACATTATTTATTAAGTAACATATGTTAACGAAAGGTCAGCTAGGTCAGAGTAACACGAACAGACATATAGAAGACACGACTCAAATAAATTTGGTACTATCGATCATAACACCTCAGAAAGGACCCTACCAATTTTCTTTATTAATTTTCTTGATTCGTGTATTTATTTTTTGTATCACCACAGTGGCTCAGTACTTGACTGTTTTACATAGTTCAGGTTCAAACACTTTTTGGGAAAATATTTACTTATGATTATTACATAAGTGTTTAATTTGAGTTGGGTACTGTCTGTTTTGTAAGCAATATCATTTTATTTCTTTTAAAATTTAGATATAGATAGATAATCTTAAGTCAAGTGCAATGTGTCAAAGGACATTTTGATCTCACAACCCTTAAAATACCCAAACAGAATATTCCAATATTCTTTCCATCAGGACGTCTTGAAAGTGCGCAATGCCTGTAGAATTCGGCGGAAAATGGTGAACGAAATATTAATACAAAATTTTCGTCTTCTAACACTTCTTACTCACAGAAGGATATATAAGCTATATATATATTTATTTTAAGCTACAAACATTTTTTTTTATGGAAAAGACAAGGCAAACGAGCGTTCGGGTCACCTGATGGTTAGTAATCACCGCCGCCCACGATCCAGTCCAACACCAGAGGAGCTACAGGAGCGTTGCCGGCCTTTAAGATTTGGTTGGGCGCCGGAACCTGGCATTACCTGATGCGAAACGCAGTGACATAAAGTTACTACTCCACGCCGGTTTTAAATGCCGGGGGTGGTAATGATCCGGTTGAGTCTGCCCATGCGTGTTGCCATTGCTGGCGACGTGACTCTACCACACGTACTTTACTCGCCTCTTACGACACCACCAGTACCAGGATGATCCTATTCTAGGCCGGGATCATACGGCAAATAGCTTGGGTTTATTTTATTAATAAAACAAACTACATTTTTCATAAGATTTACATTGTTTTAAAAACCTTTATTTAAGGAGATTTATATCAATCTACTGTATCTTTTGTACAAATATTTATTTAAGTCAATAAAGCCATACTTATTGTATGGATTTTAAGCCATTGTAACGCATTTAGAGTGTCTTACTGTACTATACTGTATGGTAGGCAAAGAGGATCTGGTGTCAAAATATAATATTTAAAAAAATTATAGCAATAACCGTCTTTTAAAATAATAAAAGAAATCATGGTGTTTTTCTATATTTAAGACTTAACGCTCTATACAAAAAAGTATTTTTTCAAATTTTATAACCAAATTACCGAACTGTCCATGGATGCTATAAATATTGACACCCGTCTCATACGTTTTCAGAATATTAGATGTAAGCAAAGGGCATCATGAAGACCGTTGCGTGACTATAATCGTTCGATATCATATGTTCTAATTTCGTATTTGTATGTGCTATATACGTTTGTTAATCATATTTGTTTGAATACATATTTTGTGGTTACTAAGAGGAAATGGCGGGATTCTACTATCTTTATATATTTAATTCATGATCTGTTTGTTTCGATTCGTTTTCGATTCGATTTATTTTGTTTAATTTACCTACTAAATTTGCTTGATATTAATTATACACATATTTTTAGTAATAATTAATCATTAACCTATTTGACATTTTCCTAATATATATGTTTTATAATTTTGAGGCCGTCGTAGTTAGTTTGACTCGTACTTGGGGTAGTAAAATATTGAATATAATAAGGCGAACGCGCGGCGTTTAGTTCCGTCATACACTAAATGCCTCAAGAACTCGACGGAAAGTGGAAAACGAAAGTGTCTTGATGTTAACGGAGAGTATTGACACTGGGTTCCACCTCCTAGATTCCTTCTTTCTATTCTGCTATGTGCGGAAATACAGCAAGAAGCTAAAAATATTATTTATCTAAAAATATTATGAAACACAAAAAAATTAATGAAACAATACAGATATGTATATAATATTTGTTATTATATTCAAATTATATCGTTACTTATTATTAGAAGTACTAAGGACAAATTTACTCTTATTTTTTTTGGTTACGGTCACCAAGTGAGTGACTTTCAATTAAAATCTTTATCTTACTAGAATGGGAATACAATGATATTCCAAATATGCATTAAAACTCAACGGCGTCCTTAGGCCGTTGTCGTGACGGTTGTAGGTTCAGTTATCAAAATTGGCCTGTGCGCGGGAAACGGCGTGTCGTATCTTTAATTTTGACGTGTTCTGTCATATATTCCACGATTTCATAATTATAGCGTAAAGTAAATGTAATTTGTTCAAAAAAAAATTAAGAAATGTGCGAAAGCAAAAATATAAAAATAAATTGAAATTTTACACCTACCTGTATAAAAATAAATGTAATACTTTTTGTTTGGGAAAATTCAGGAATAATTTACAAAATAGCACCTCTGCCTACATATATCTCATTTTATGGAGCATAAAAATTACCAGAATTTTGCCTAAAGAGAAAACTTTTTGTTAACAGCTGTAAAAATACGACAATACGTTTTGCTCGAAATAGCAAACGAGGTTTACATAGTTTAGGCCGTTTTTGAGTCCTTTTGGCATTTCTAAATTTCGTATAGTATGAGGCTGTAATGGCGCTGGGGCACAAGGGTGTGACAGTTGTGAGTTCATTCCCCAGTTGAGGGAATGAATTATGATTTCTTAATATTTTCATTTCTTCGTTTTGGCACCAAGGTAAAAGACCCGGCATCGACTTCCGCCACTCAACATATAATGCCTCGAAAATCTGTCTGCCTGCCCTGCTGTGTGTGGGATTCAGCGTGAAGTTGTATTGTATGAGAGATGCATATTTAAATCACAATATCC
>DWMY01003333.1:0-10372 GCA_018249775.1 Heliconius hecalesia formosus | reverse complement strand
TACCCCAAACTAAGGAACAATAGAACATAAATTCTACACTCTAATACGTACTGGCTTGTGAGAATTTGTCCAATTCAATCATTAGACGACGTTGTTCTTCAAACGGTAGCTGTTGATTGTTTTCATCTAAAACTGGTGCTATGAAGATACGGAATGTACCCATAAGACCTGCTCCACTTGAGTTATTTACTTCAACACTGTTGAGTTATTAAAATACATTAATTGACAATAATTTATAATTTTAATGAAATGAAAAAATATATTTAAATGAAATATAATAATTTCAAGTCTTCTTTTATTATTTGGATGTGTGAAATTAAAAGCTGAGACCGTTGTAACGCAGTGAGTCAACACTCAACTTTCAGTATGAATTTCGAGATAATTATTATATTTATTCTGTTATAGTTATGGAGTAATTACTCCACTCTGATAGAGTTGGTCTATAAGACTGTCCGTCAGTCAGTCAGTGCAGCATTGAGTGTCATCAATTAACAAGCAATGTCTTGAATCCGGATGGAAAGCGAAAACGGAGTGTCTTAACACTAGCTCTGAAAAAGTATGAAACTGAAAAGAAACTATTCCTTGCCTATATTCAAATTCATCATGTTGCAAATGGGTGAAACGTGCGTTAACACTACCACGCGGCATGAAGTCCAAACCACGACTCAGTTCCACAGTACTCTGCTCCCACTGAGTGCGTAACTGATTCGAACCTCCACCTAATGGTCCTTGACTACGGACCGAGATCGCTGATACTCGGATACCGGGGAAATCCAACTGAAAATTTAATTCAAATTGCATTATTTGAAAGTATACAATATTTGGAGGTTATTATTAAAAATAATTTGCTTAGATAACATTTTAAATAATAAATAGTCTAGGGCGACCGAGATGCCGTTTTAATAATCCATGGCCCGTATTTATAAATGGCTATGAACTTTTCTTTTCAGAGTTGAGAGCGTTGTATAAATACGAAAATATTAAAATGTTTTGCGACAGCAACAGAGAATTTATATTGCCACAGTACTCTGTTTGAAAAATTCTATTAAATAAATTGTGAAATACAAATAATAATTCAATACAACAGAACAAAATCAAAATATAAAACAAAAAAATAAATACAGTATATGTAATATCAAGTCAAAAAATCTTTTTTGACTAACATTTTAGGCATTGAATGTTTTTTCCTACATTTCATATATTTAGTAGAATATCTTTAACAAAAAATAAAAAAGATACTTACCCTATCCCTTCCATAAGGTGGTAATTTAGTTTTATATAAATTGAACAGGTCATCTATATAGGCGTGCCAGCGGTAGAACACCGGGTCTCGCATGGCGGTCGCCGAATCACCCATTACACCGAATAATTCCTACAAAAATGGTAGTAGTAATAATATGTAAGCATTCACTTATTTTAAATATAATTTTCATAACAATTAATATTTAAAAATATAAAATTTCTCTATTTTATGTAATATAAGTATATATTCTAAGTATTTAGTTTTTTGAATAATTTTGGAGTGGTCTCTTGGGTTTTTAGAATTTTTAAATCTTAATTGATACTTTAAAGCTATGAGCGTATCTGTGCGTCTGTCTGTGGCATCATAGTTCCCAAACAGATGAGCCGATTTTGATTTGTGAGATTATTTTTTGCCATGATTCAAGAAAAAATGTTTACCTGTATAAAGATTATTATTATCAATTAATAGAAAAAAATGCTTTTTTTGTGACAATACTTGTATATATGTTCTTACCAAAAACCTATGATCGGGGTCGTGAGCGTAGGATATGAACACGTGACCCATGTTGTGCATGTCTCCATAGTAACTTCGGTTTCGGCTTATTATCGAGGACTCCATCAAGTTCCCGAGCACATCGATGCCTGTTTGTTCGTCTAACGGCATTGTGCGACCGTTGGGCTGGAGAACAGTGAAAATTATTGTCATATTATAGCTATTTATTATCCTTATGTATAAACTATTTTAGCCTAAGTGTTGTTGTGATGTGTCAGCTATATTGTTGCAAAGTTTCAACTAAATCTGTTCAGTAGTTTTTGTGTGATAGTCGAACAAACATCCATTCTCATAAACTTTAACATTTATAATAATAATCTATTAATTCATTAATAAGCAATTTGTTAATTAAGTTAAGTTATTTTGTGTTATTTAAAAAAAAACTATAAGTTACCAAAAGTATAGCCATATTGTTGACAGCTTCAATGAAGTGGTCCCTCCATAGCTCAAGTTGGCTGACGTCGCTGCGTATTTGCTCCACGGGACGGTCCAAGTCGCGGATATCGGAGAATGCGAACCTATGAGAATTATTATATGAATTCACAATTTAGAAAACGATAAAGTGCTGAACGGAGTGTCTTAACACTATGTTCCCTCTACCTACACCTGTTGTGTGCAAGATACAGCGTGAAGCTGATAAAATATAAGTTAATTAAAGTTATAATTTTCGAACCTATTTTTTCTTAAATTAAAAATGTGCATTTTTTTTATAATTTTCACTTTAAATAAATCTTTAAAATAATAAGCAGATATGCAGCTAGAATATTACAGATAAAAACTGTTAAAATTATTGATTTATGTACAAATTTGAAACGGCAAATATACATTTCTTATTACTTGTGTAACTTAACGTTTTATCCCAAACATCAGGGTAACGTAGTATCAAGACAATCAGTTTTCCACTTTCCACCTTATTTTGATACATTGTGTGTTGAGTGGCGGAACTCACCACAGCGATTAATCTTGCCAGAAAAACTCACAATGTCACATAATCACATAGACAAATATATTTTATACAAAGTAGCCAAATAACTTAGTGTCAGTACACTCTATTTTACACAGAAACAATAAATAAAAAAAAATAAAAATAAACAGCCGACTTCAAACAACGAATAAAAAGTAAAAAAATATTTACACATAAATTAAAACGTACTTTGATTTTGTTAAACAAAAATAATCTAAGAAAAAAAAAATATAAATTTTGGAGTCGGTGCCAAGTAAAACAAACATGCTTAGTAATTTGATATCGTAGAAAGGTTATTATAGCATTAGCTTGACTAAAATAAAGCACTAACTTCTAAATAAAAAAAAACATAAAAATCGGTTCACCCAGTCACAAGTTCTGATAACAAACATTAAAAAAAAATAAAAAAACCTCCTTTTCCCTACAGATGTCGGTTAAAAAGAACTTATCATCTGAGGTCGCCTGTCGCCTGTATAAGAGCATCTCATAAATGTTCGAAACAAAATTCCAAATTTCAAAATTCTGTTGATTGTACAATATACTATAATATACTAATTTATTCATAGAATAAGAATTTATTCTTGCTTGCAGGTTAAAATATCCAAAATAACCTTCAAGCAATATACTTCGATATTTCCCTATTTTTCATACTGTATATGGTGATATTTAAGCGGTAATTTCTTCATCTATATTAAAGACAGTATTTTAGCAATCATTGTTAGCAATTTACTAATATATTTTCATTAACAAATTAATAATTTTATCACGTTCGTGGTTGGGATGACCGCAAGAAACGATATCTTTCAAAACATAAACGTTATATTTTAAAAATAAACATTATTTTTTTCTATGTTAAAATAAGCCCTTTGGTAGTTTTGTTTAAAATTATAAAACAAAAAAAGTAAATCGTGATAATTGTATGCAGTGTCAAAAATTCAAGCAATGTCAAAAACTGAAATTTTACCACCTCTTGGTTTTTTTTCTCTAAATCAGAATGGCACAATTATGCGAACAATTTAATTGTTTTGTCTAATTCTTGAATAGTTGTCGTATAGTATCGTTATCGTTATACTATAGTAGAGGCCAGTCGTGGCGCAGTGGCACAAAGTGTGACTGTAAAACCGACTGGTTGTGGGTTCGATCCCCACTCGAGGAGATGAAATATTTACTTAAATTTGTATTTCCATTTCTTCGCTCTGGTGTCAAGGCAAAGCGCGGCGTTGAATCCTGCCACTCAACACGCAATGCCTCCAAAATTCGGCAGAAAGTGGGAAATGGATTGCCTTAACACTAGGTTCCCTCTGCCTACCCTGCTGTGTGCGGGATACAGCGTGAAGCTAATTTAATTTATTTATAGTATTGTACTATAGTTTTATCGGCAGCGGCAGCCAGTGGTAAGAGTGAAAACTCCAATCTAAAAAACGATAATGTCAAAATATACTACATATTCTTTATTATTTTCATTTTGGTAACAGCACAAAGCGCGTCCTGCCTCTCGACACTCAATATCTCGAAAATTTGGCGGTGCGTGGTGAGCGGAGAGTCTTAACTCTTAACACCATGCTATATGTAGGCATATAAAGCGTGAAATTAACAAAAACATCTTACCGCGGCGGCCAAGCACGACTTGCAACTTGAGAATCTAATTTAGGGAAATACCCTTCAGTGATGGGTTTACGGAAATCATTGTAACGACGGACCCGTTCGAGCTTGTTACACAGTCTTTCTGTGCTGTATCTGTAATATAAGAGAGGAAAATTGGGTAAATTTCGCCACTTTGAATCCTAAACTGGTGTTTTTTAACTATAAATTTATATTTTATTTTCATTTTCAATTGATTCAAGCAAAAATAATCATAATTTCACATCGAAAAATGTAGTACTCCAAATATAGTTTTAAAGTATTTTAAATTTTATTATTAGGTACTATCATTTGTTTTTAATTAAAATGTTTGATAAAAGAGCTTTAATCTAACTTAACGTTGGAATGGAAGAGGGATCAAATATATTTTGAAGATTGATTTTATATATTTCTAAATTTACATATTTTATGTAATACCTAGTCAAAATTAATATTTTTTGTATATAAATGTCATGCTTAATTCTTTTTTATATTAATAAAATGTGTAAGCATTTCACAATAAACATCGAAATCAAAGTGTCCATTCCATACATATATAAATAAACATTTAAAACATAAGAAATTGTAGTACTCCTTAAAAAAAGATGCTCCTACCTAGCAACAATCTGTTGGTGCATATAATAAAACAACTCTCCGCGCCTGTCCTTGTCCACAATAGCGCGGTCCGCCGAGTCGAATGGGTACACGAGATGCCAGTGCCAGTGGTGGAGATTAACGCCGATATCCTCACGGAAGTAAGCCACACGCTGTTCCGGTTCTAGATCTGATGCTGTATAGTTTTGGGGAATCAGGATTGGTATCTGAAAAATAATAGACAAAATAATATAATAACAAAATATTTGATTATTAAAAAGAAACTCTTTAACCGCATTAATTGCGTATATTTATTATTAAATATTTTTGGGGACACGGTAGAATATTTCCAACCGTTTTCTCTTTTGAAATTAGGATGTGTTGTTTTATTTCAATATCCTTATGGATCATTTTCTACCATCTGAGACCCGCTCATAAAAGCTTTAAATTCTCAAACCCGCCACGCTTATTATCATATTGTGCTACTGTGTGTTGCTCCGCGATGATAATAAATATAATAGTAATATGGTGAGTGGCAGGATTTAATGGTATAAAAAGTTTGT
Source organism: Heliconius hecalesia formosus (assembly GCA_018249775.1). Taxonomy (NCBI): domain Eukaryota; kingdom Metazoa; phylum Arthropoda; class Insecta; order Lepidoptera; family Nymphalidae; genus Heliconius; species Heliconius hecalesia. The sequence goes on along the minus strand of DWMY01003333.1, from coordinate 4,836 downwards.
AGGTTCGATTCCAACATACAGATTTATAATGAATGACTTAGAGATAGTATGTATGATTAAGAAATAGTAAGTTATAAAGATCCGGAAATCCTCTCATACTTTTCAAATTGAGACAGTTCTAAAAGTCAATAAAAACTTGAAAAAAATATTCATTATTTAAAAAATATATATTAAAATATTTATTTTGATAATCTGCGAAAAGAAGCAAAATAAAACGTGTTTTTTTCTTTCCTAAAATATATATATATATATATATATATATATTAATACATTTTATAACTATTTAAGCAATTTTTTTTATATATACGCAAAATATTCCATTTTTCCCCAACTCACCCTGTCTCCCGGTTGTTCAACGCTAGATACTTCACGCGCCTTCCTGAACACCTTTGGGTCTACGAACTTATCGGGGAAGGTCTCAGCGAAGGTCGGGATGTCCAGACCTTTCGTGTCGTCTCTGGAATTATTATTTTTTTTTTTGGGATAATATATATTTGGGAAATTTTGGTTTGCTTGCAGGTTTCATTCAATGGATTATAATTTTGTTTGATATCTTATGTTGAATGTTGATTCTTTTTGAACTTCGTTCTTACTCTTAAATTTTAAAACGAAAGATAAATAAGATTAGATGTTATTAGGGGTTTTTATCAGTGTAATAGAAACCGACAACACAACTTTCATTTGAATTGCAATTTTCATTTTATTTTGGCAAACTTCCCTTAACATTTAGTTTTGTTTTATTACAATGGTTCACAAATAAAAACTTTACCTATATCATTATAAAGAATTGCATATGACGATACTGCAACAAAATAAGTATTTTATTGGAAGTGGCTAAAGATTTAGCTATCAATGTCGATATTGTATTTAAAATGATAATGTTATTAGATCATAATTCAGATAGATAGATAATAATTCAGATGAGAAAGAAAATATAGATTTTTTTTTCTAGCAGTACAATAAAATTATTGTGTGTTTAAAATGCAACTGCATTCGTTTGGTAATATCAATTATTCATATTAAAACAAAATCATTTTTTTTTTTGTAATTTTTAATGCAATTCTTTTTTAGATATGAGCATTTTAAGAGATATATTTAGATAGCTATTGAAAAGCATCTTGTTTTTTTAATTACTTTTAACGATTATTACTTTACGGAATTTAATAAAAAAGAAAAATATTTTTTCACTTACCTGTGCAATAAAGCCACAGAAAGGCAGTAGTTAAACATGTAAGGATTGATTCTCAGTTGACAATACGAACAGATGGACAGGAGATCATCGACATCGCGCATACCTAATTCAAAAAATTAACAAGAATAAATTTAATTTAATTACACACACATTAAATATATATATTGCTTAAAATATATATTTTAAGCAATATATATTTTTAAATTAAGTTGACAATTTTTTAGGTACAGATTTTATTATAATTGAAAGTTTCAACTTGTACTGAATTATTAGGTTGATATATGATTTGGTGTTTGGTGATAAAAAATAGCCAAGTCAAATTTAGAGCTAAAAGTTTTATTCGGCATTGCTATAGGGAATATTAAAAAAAAACTATTATTACATGCAATAAATCAAAAACTACATTACCAAGAAAAACATCAATAAGATTTCCAGCCATTTTCCTATGTTTAGGTACAAATAATGAGAACTGGTCATTATAAGGCATTTCCATGGGCAGAGACAGATCTGGCAACGCAATGTTTCTCACTGGTATGGGGCTAACACCCTCCCCGAAACGACTTGAGAGAACATTGCTTGAATCCTTGTATTTTTCCGGCTAAAATAATATAAAATAGTGTTTTAAATTTAAGTTAAGCATCCGATTGTTAGGGCGATGAGTGTGGGTTCGATTCCCTGCACTTTTACGCCATTTAACAAACGAGGTCTTGCGTTCAGATGAGTGGAGCGCGAAGTGTCCTAAGACTAAGACATTCTGCCTACCATATGCGCAATAAAACAAAAGCGAAAACAAAAAAAATGATCCGAAAATACTAGCTGGAAGTAGAAATCCTTCTATTCATATGTAGCATATTCTAATTTGAGTGAGACGAGTGGTGCAGAAGCACAAGCACGTGACTGTTAAAGCGACAAGTTATAGATTCGATTCCCACTCGAGGAAAATAAATCTTTAATTATTTTATTTCCTCGCTCTGGTAATGAGATAAAGCGCAGCTTTGACCGCCGTGTCTTAATGGGAATGGAGTGTCTTAATACTAAGTTTCCAGGTTCCCTGTGCCTACTTTACTATGTGCGGGATACAACGTGAAGCTAAAAAAATGTGTTATAGCTTGCTCGTCTACTGTAATAAAAAATAAGTGTTAGAATATAGAAAAAATAGAGAATTAAGTAAATTTCACATGAATAATTTCCTATAAAATGAAAATAAAAGAACTACTTACGAAGAAATGTTCAGGTAATTGAAAGACGGAGCCGTCTTTTGGCATGAAACATGGTTCTGTCGGTCTATCGAAGAACAGTAACAGATTCTTCTTGTTAGCCATGCTGCTTTACTGGAAGCAATGTGTATGAAGGATTACATCATAGAAATATTTTTCAAATAGAGAAATATTAAAAAAAATTAAGAAATAACTTTAACATAAATAAAAAATATATGTAAGCACATAAACAACACTAAATGAACAAAAATTATTTAAAAGAAGTAAATGAAAAAAGCTTAAAATAAATATGAAAAATATTATATTCTATTCTAAATTCGAATTCTAAAAACAAGTAGTCAAACATGCTGTCTCCTCATTGATCGATAAATTTCTGTTAAATTATAAATATACAATAAAACAAACGGACTTTATCATAAAGGTCAAATATCGGGTCGAATATTAGTCTATAAAAATAATTGACACCATCCTGGCGCAGTTTAACTATAGGGATGCTTAGAAGTTCAATCTTCACAAGGGGTAATGTTTTTGCTTAACACGTAAAATTCAAGTTAAATAAACAACGGTTTTGGAACCCACCACCGAACACTAAATGTCTCTCAAATGAGAAAAGAAGAGAACGGAGTATTTTATAGGGCACTAAAAAAACAAAAACTCACTTTTTTTTCAATATATAAAAAATATAACACAATATTAATAAAAAAATATATATATAATATAAAATAATATAAAAAATAAAACTAAAATGTTAAGTCTTCCGGTAAGCCGCGGTCACCACGGCTGACTGTATCCTGTCCTAGTACTATTCTCTTTATAAAGGCACCAGTCGTGCCGCGCGTCTTGTCGGGCAATATGGATGGTGTGCAAAACGTTGTTGGGATTTTTATTTATTATATATATAAAATAAAAAAAACAAGGGAAGTTGTGGTCTTGGATCTTATCAAGAGGATATTTGGTCACCGCCAGTTATTGATAACGGGTGATGCTTACCATTGAAATCACACCTGATCTGAATTTCATATAGTTTTAAGCATTAATTTATTATAGTTATTTTGTTATTTTACTATTCTTTAACAGATTTCTAATTACTAAAAGGAGAAAGTTCATCATTTGATAACTTTTTTTTAGGATTCCGTACATCAAAAGGTAAAAACCGAACCCTTTTACTATCATTTTGTTGTCCATCTGTCCGTCTGTCAAGGACATTTATGTCAGGATTGCGTAGGTATCAAACTAGGTATCAAACTGAAAATAAAATAAAATATTCAGGTCCACGGTCCCTCGAAGCACAGAACGCTACTAACTCAACGCAATCATGCATCTATTTTGCTGCATTTTGTATGAAATTCGCCGCGTAGTCAAAACCTATAGAGTACTTCCGGTGTCCCTACAGTTATGAAATTTTGACACGAATTGAAAATATACAATACAGATAAAATAAATAAATCGACTTCACGCTGTATCCCGCAAACAGCAGGGTAGGCAGAGGGAACCTGTTGATGTTAAGACACTACGTTCCCCACTTCCCGCCGAATTCTGGCAGCATTGCGTGCTGAGTGGCGGAACTCGACGCAGTCCTTTGCCTCCAACCAAAGCGAAGAAATGGAAATATAAATTTAAATAAATATTTCATCTCTTCGAATGGTGATCGAACCCACAACCAGTCGATTTTACAGTCACACTTTATGCCGCGGCGCCACGACTGGCTTCAACAATACAGATAATGGAAAAAGTCCGAAAAATTAAAATTTATGTGTATATCATAGTTCATTTTATACAAAGTAAGTGTATATGCTCGCCAACCTTAGTTTTTCAAGGTTTATTAGTTATACTTCCCGTTGACTTACAATCCTGAAAGTGGTACATTCAGAAGGATCGGTGTGCGAATCCGACTCGCACTTAACCGTTTTTTATTGTTTGTCTGTCGATTTCTACGTCACTTGTGGATTTATTTCGAAAACTCTTTTTTATTTTATAGAACGTACTTTTATATTGATCTCATCAAATACCAATCAAATCAGGTTCTGACACTCGAAGGTATGGCATTACTGTGCTAATGATGATGGTAGAAGAAAGATCGAGTGACTGTAAAATTGTGGATTCGATTCCCACGCGTGACAATAAATTATTTTCGTTTTCTCGCTCTGGTAGTAAGAGAATTAAGTCCCGCCACTCAACAAGCAATGCCTCGAAAATTAGGCGGAATATGGGGAACAGTAGGTTCGGTTCCATTTACCCTACCCTGTGTCTAACCACCCTGCATATGCGAAATAGCAGCGTAAAGCAAAAAAAAAACTAAATAATCATGAATCGAACTCGCCCACAGGGAGGGGTCCATACGAAAGGGTCAGTTTGTTTTTTTTTCACCAATTGCCTATAATTTTTCACTTTTTGGTTTTGTCCATTATTCGAATTGTAATTTCTCAA
>DWMY01003332.1:0-10372 GCA_018249775.1 Heliconius hecalesia formosus | reverse complement strand
CTCGACAAGCAAATGTACTGGAAAGCGCGCAAACGTTGAGGTCGGAGGTCGCGGGTTCATGTTCCGGTTAGGTTTGCATAATGTATGGCTTGCGTTTTAGTTGCATTCGATGTGCACTTTCAATTTTCATTATGTATTTATATGTATGTATGTATTATCTTTAGTGTTAATGTGTGGATAATAAAGTTGAACTTAATTCATGTTGTTAATAAAATTGTAATCGCGTCGGTTGTGGGTTCAATTACGATTCGGGGGGAGAAATTATTTCATTTATTCACTTTAATTTACCAGAAAGTGGAGTACCGAGTGTCTTAACACTTTGTTTCTTCTGCCTAGCCTGCCATATGCGGGATATAAGGAAGTGAAGCTAATGTTGTTTAGTTACATCGATAGTTTTTAAAGTAAACATTTTTTTATTTGAACTACAAAACCGTGTTTGCCATAACATTTTAGTACATATAATAGTAGAAATTAACATGTAAATATTATCTTTACTAACTTCAGAGAGCATACAGGAAGTTGCTTTTGTACTTAATAAAAGTATAATAATACAGTGTCTGACAGAAAATTGTTAATACGATGTTTGTGGGTTCGTTTCTTACTTGGAGGAATGGATATGTTATTTCCCCGCTATGGTAAGAAAACGCTTTGGTAAGAACTACGGTGTTGATTTACGCATCTCAACACTTAATATCAGGAATTTATCACTTTCCACAGAAGTGGTAGGAACGGAGTGACTTGATACCTACTCTATGCTGTCCTTAACGTACTCTAAAGTAAGTGTAGCCAGACAGGTGATTTTCTTTTTTTTAAATTTACCTCTAATAATAATCGAACCTATAACCAACACCTTTACAGACTTGTTTGTATCCATTTTTTTTTCCAAAATTTTCTAGCAACAGATGTAAACATATTAAACCCTTTTGAATTTCAAATCGTTTCTCAGTACTGCGTGGGAATGGACAATTTAGATATACCCTCGATTATTTCCCTTAAAGTACGACCTTATTGCTTTAGAATAAGAGCGTTTCTCCACTGTTTTTATGCCATGCAAATTATAATACAAGCTGTGAATGGTTAATTTCTTTTGTAGTTGTATGTATAACAATGTATGAAGATTTTGTTTCCGGTAATATTTAAGTGTATACAGTTTTTGGGTGGACTTGATGATTTTTTGAATTGGTTCCTGTCTATTTTGGATACATCTGGTCGTTTTTGCGTTTTCTTTTCTTTTTCCTATGGGAATAGTTTGTGTTTTGCACCTTTTTGAGTTTCAAGATGTTGATATTTGATTGATATTTATACGACCACGTTCGTGAACGTGGTGTAACGTGTTGTTTGGTTAGCGTCTAACTGTAAACGAGAAACTGATGTCTCATGTCTGTCAAATACATAGGGCGGTGTTGAGTTACGCCATTTAACATGTAATGTCTAGAAAATAGGCCAAAAAGTATAGACTAGAGTATCTTGACAATAGGTTATTTCTGTCTATCTTGCCATATATCTAAGCGTGAAGCTATAAAAAAATGTAAAAAATATAGATTTTTTTATGTAAGTAGTTAAAATAAATTCTTTCTGCATATTAAACAAAATGCGAGTATTGCTTATAAATAATTAATATACTTACAAGCTAAATGTATTCCCAAGTACAAGATTCTTGAGAATTTTTCTCACTAACTTTTCGAATTGATGAAATATTTTCATACTATTCACACGCTTTCGTTTTAACCCTTATAAGTAACAAGGCGCCGATAAATAACTACTAACTATTTATAGGAAATCAAACCGTATAAAATAGTACTTTGTTTGGCTTCGTTCTCGTGGTAAATTGCAAATAACTAAGACTTTTTTTTAGGTTCCCAGATGGAATCTGGGAACCCAAAAGTGAAAGACAAATTCACATTCAGCAAGTACAATAGATTTTATTGAAACGATTAACGTCTTATTATAATATAGTTAGTATAAAATCCTCGATAAATGGACTGTCCAAAAATATTTTTAAATTTGAACTAAGAGTTTCTGAGATTCTCGCGTTCATCCAAACAAACTCTTCGGCTTTATAATATTAGTATAGATGATGTCACAAGTATTCCACGATGCTCAATTGAGGCAAGAGATTAATTTTATTCAGCCACTTGTAAAATAAAACTAAACAAAAAAGTGTTGAATATACACATTAAAACAAACACACTGAATGATGTTTTAGTAATATACTGAATACCGCGGCAGTCGTGGCTCAGAGGCATAACGTCTGATGCGACCGTTGTGGGTTCGATTCGTGCTCGGGGAATTTAACTATTTGCATTTGTTTGATTTGGTAAAAGAAAGCGCGGCGTTGATCTCCGCCACCCAATGTCTAGAAAATTGTGGCGGCACTTGGGGGAACAGAGTGTACCTACACTAGGTTCCCTCAGCTAACTAAAAAAATTTTTAACTCTAAATCGGTATGACAAAATAAATCGATACATCGCACAGAAAGGTGACGTTCCCACGATCCGTGAGAGTGTTGGAGTGAGATGGAACGTGCAATAATCTATACTTGAGACAAAGACAGAAACAGTAACAATTACGTTAACAGTTATAGTATGGTTAAAGGTAGCTTATTTGTTTATAATCTGGAACGTGTTTTAGGAGGTTTTTTTTAATTGTCTTTGCTTTGTAAAATAGATCGTAAATGATAATTGATGTGTTTCTTAGGTTCACGCTGTATCCCGCATATAGTATAGCAGGGTATGTAGAGGGAACCTAGTGTCAAGACACTCCATTCCGCCATGTTTCCGAGACATTACGTATTGAGTATCGGAACGGGGATATGAAATTAATTCATTTACCCGAGTGGGACTCCAACGCACCACTGTAGCTTTTACAGTCATTAAAATATTAGGCCCTAAATAAATTATTTTATAAAAATACTTAAAATTGTAATTTTGTGAAATTAGGAAATATTTTATTTAACTATATATTGTATACTTTTCTTTTTAAATTTTCGGTGGTCACACTCTAGTATTTTGATAAAAAGCCATGATTAGGACAATTAGAGTGGTCAGAATGGTGGTAACTTTCACTAATTTAGGTATGACACAGTAACTTATTGTAATAAAGATTAATTTTGTATATATAAGACAATACAGCTTTCTCTTCTCTTTTTTCTCTTTCTTGCTTTGGCTGTCTGTCGTCAGTTCTTTGCTTGTTCATGGAATCGTTTTGTTTATGAGCCTACCGTTCTGAGTATGAAGTAGTAGTAGTAGTCGATTATTTGTAATATACCTACTTACAATTAAATAAAAAACTTATTGCATCATATTTGAGATCTAATTTATCTGATCTATAGATCATTCATTACCTTGATCCAACCATATTTGGTAACGCATGACAGCTAACAAAGGTGCATTAACGAAAGTGATGCTCCCACGGTGTAGATCGTTTATACTTGTTTTTTGTTTTGTTTTTAAATATGTGTGTAGATGTGATTGTTGTTGTGGTACATCACTAATTGTTTTTTTTTAAATAGAGGGTATATAGTGAGACAGAGTATTTAAAATTTAGTTATGAAGCCTAGTGAACTGCTTAGCTTACCTAGCCTGATTTATTTATATTTAAATTATTTTCATTTCCTCGGCTTGGAAGCGATAAGCGCGGCGTTAAGATTCACGACTTAACTAACACATATTATCTCGAAAATTTCTGCTTAGTAATATGTTGATGTAACAAATCACTGAAAGGAAATTGCTGAACCAAACGCCGCATTTTGTAACACTGAACTTGTTCACGAATTATACGATGAATAAAACAAACATACATACAAAATACCTTTTCAATTATAGATAAATATTTTACTGTTTTCAATTAAAAATAATAATCAATTATACGTGATTGCTAAAGAGTGGATGTAAAAATAAAAGGGCAGTGACAATTGTATCGTGGGATAGGATATGAGACCGTTAGTAAAGTTTTTATCCTTCGTTTTGCGTGAAACGTGTTTGCGGTAGCGGGTTTGTGTGCTTTTTTAAAATAAAAAACAGGATAATAATATTTAATAAGCTGGATAAGATGATTACCGCCGCGTTTTGTCTATCTCGAGCATGAAAATGAAACTATTTTTAAATATAATCGAGCCCCCAACCATCGAGCCTCTCTTCCTTTCTTCTATAAATTTTCCCATATTTAAATATGTTTATCTTTTTTTTCTTACGTTAGTTAAGAAATAATTATATTAATAACAGTATAGAAAGGCTGCCATTATTTCTTTATGATCCAAATCGTTATTATATGACCATTACGTTACGTGTTAAAGCTATATTTATGAATTACTAGCGACCAGCTTGGCTTCGCCCGCTTTCCTATTAAAATTGTTCTGGGAGAAATAGTTCCTGAGATTTGAGCGTTCAAACAAAAATACTACTAATATAATATTGTCCATACAAAATTGCAAATACGCTTTAAGCCAAATATAGGAGCGTAGACAACCTAAAGTTAAGACTCCGTTTTCCGCTGAAACAATGGCGGAATTAAACGCCGTACAATAAATTTTACAATGTCATAATTGTATTTAAATATTTTATTATACAAAATTTCAACCTACTACCTACTATTTTTTTTTCTTATGGGACGATTTTTTTTTCTTATCCATGGGAGTCTAAAAGATTTTGTTTATGGGAATTCTTGGTGTGTGTGCTACTTTATAAATAAACGGAACACTATAGAATATAGTTTAAATAATTTTGGATCGTATGATCTAAATAATAAGATGCTTTTTGCTACATTAGTTTCTCTAGAGATTCATTTCCCACGCTATCGTCGGTGAATCATTAAGTATCGATAAAATGTGGTCGTGTTTTCAGTTATATTTTTGTGTTTTGTTTGGTTGGTGTGGAAAGTGTAGGTTCGATTTTTAGTTGAGGCTTTTTGGGATTTTTGTAGGTGAAAGGCTTAGGAGTAGTTGAATTTCTTCATTGATTGTGGGGCTCATTGTAAGGTTTTCGTGGTGCAACGGCTCAGCGTGTGAACGGGATGGTTGTCGATTTATACATATAAGGTCTACCCTGCTACATGCGGGATACAGCGTGAAGGTGGAAAGTAGTAGTAAATCTTTGTTTTTTTTAGTAAGTCTAAAATTTTTTTTTTTTTCATTTTCTTTGGTAGGATTTTATTTTGAACCGACGACTGTCATTATATATTTACAAGTAAGCTACATGTTATCTGTAACACAAAGGTCTTTTAGTAAATCTTTTGTTCACTAGATGAATAGCATGTGTCAGTTCATAACGCTTTAATTTGTCTCATTATATAGAATGACGGTAAATAATAAGTTGAGTTTCTAACTAATTGTCTTAAATATATATTTTTCTTTTAGTTTCACGTTGTATCCCGCATATAGCGTGGTAGGCAGAGGGGACCTGAGATCTATTAAGACATTACGTGTGCATGTGATCAGCGGAACTCGATGTCACGCTTTGTTTTTATTACCAGGACGAAGAAATGAAAATAATAGCTTCGAGTGAAAATTGAAAAATTGGTCGCCTTTACTGTCACATGCTTATGCCTCTGCGCCACGCTGGTCTTGTGCTTTTCTTGGTTTTTGAATAAAAAAAAAAGTCATTATCTCTAGATAAGCGAGAGGAAACGGATGTACAAAGTATCGACTATCCACTGGCCGCAACCAGTTACTTGTATCGAGTGTCCATGGGATGTGAAATCTGATACGGTATAGCTTTCCCGTATTGTGAATAAAAAAAAGAAATTGATTAAAAAAATATATAAAAGCCTTAATTTTACATTATATTCTTATATTGCATCTTCACGCTGTATCCCGCATGTAGAAGGGTGGGGTGGGCACAGGGAATCTCGTGTTAAAACACAAATTTTACTAACTTCTGTCAAATTAAGACATTGTCTGTTGATAGGCGGAACTCAATGCCTTGGTTTGCCTAAAATAAATAAACACAATATTTCGGACTCTTAAGCGGGACATCGAGGGATTGTGTTTTTTTAATTTTCTCGCTCTGGTAACAAGACAAAGCACGGAGTCTAGTTCCGCCAGTCAACAAGCAATGTCTTGAAAATTTTGCAGTGCGTGGGGGACATAGTATCTTAACGCTAGATTTCCTCTGCCTACCCTGCTATATTCGAGATTCAATGTGAAACTATACATTTCCTCGAGTAGGAATTGAACTCTCAACCATCATCGCGTTTACAATTGGTCACTGTGCCACGATGGTCTCACTTATTTTTACTCCCTTACCCTTAATCACCTTGTACGTTGGAAATGCATTTAATTTATGTCTACAAAATCCCCGTGGGTCAGTGCCATGTGTGTGACAATTGTGCATACAGCTAGATGCGACCCCCGCATTGCTCCCGCCATGTTATATTTTGTATTGTCTGGAGAATCGGAATAACTATGGTTTTAGTGTATTTTAAGATATTTTTGTCAGTTTTTGAGTATTTTAAAGGTGTTCAGATTTTAGATGGTAGTTACGGTGACGTGGGCAACGGAGTGTCTTAACACTAAATTCCATCTGCCGATAGTATACAGCGAAGATGGAGTTGTTTTTTTTAAATATAAATTATACTAATTCTAAATCCTACCACATACTATATTCCATTTCACTTGAAAAGAAGCGAACCGTGACGTTCTAAAAACTCACTGTGCATGAACGTGTGGTGTGCGAGCGAGACGCAAACATTCATTGGGTAAGGTTAGAAAGGTACGGCAATACTGAATAGTGAGGGAAACATTGTAATAAAAAGTTTATATGTATTGTTTTTAACTACATATTAGATTTTTTTAAAAATATTTATCGGTCTTCAGTAAAGGAAATAAATGAACTGGTTGACTTCTTTGAGGTGTTATAAATATGATAGTTAAAAAATGAAAAACAACGAACTAAATAAAATAAAAAAGATAAAATATCTAGAAGATTTTTATGTTCTAGGGTAGGCACAGAGAATTTAAAAAAAACTTGCGAAAAAAATTCAGACGTCCAATGGTTGATGTAAGATATATAGCCTTTCTCAATAAATGGACTATCCAACATAAAAATAATTTTTAAATTCAGTGATTTCTGAGATTTGTGTGTTGAACCAAACATACTGTAGTCTCTATTCTCAAAAGTTTTAAAAGTATTACGTGTAGATACATATTTTCTACGTATCTTTGAAATGACTCATGCAAAATTCTAAAATAACCCCCTTTGTGTTCTCCCCTCAAAGGCCTTCTTTGTTTTTGTATTATAATTAGGCTAACTAACTCTGTTTGTCTGCATGATTGAAATAACTGCGAGACTTTTTAACTTTTTTGTATAATATAGCTCTAGAGATTTAATGTTTTATCTTTAGTCAAGGAAGATAAATAATCTATCTTTGAATAAATCATTTTTTTTGTTATCGCTTTGGACCTTGTGCAGAAGAAATTTAAAATAAATATAAAGGTACAGATTACAGATTTTAATGGAAAATGCTTTTTTTTGTCTTACATATAACATGTTTTTTGAGGAAGTGTTGTATTAATTTTATTTTTACAATTGGTAATAATTTGCTATCTATTTTATTTGATATTCATAGAGTATGTAAAAATAAAGTTTTACAATAAAAAAAGCTATCCATGGCAGAATACAGTGTTACACTCCGCCAAACACCAGGTCATGGACCGCAGCGTGACCGAACCGAGTAAAAACCGATTGGAAATAATTCACAACCAATCATGCTATTAGATACGGTTTTAACTAGACCGTACTTAAATTTTATTGTAAAAATTATGGTTTTATTAACCGATTTTAAAAAATGAGGTTATCCGTTTAACCTGTATGTCTGTATGTCTTTATGTATATGATATTCTAGGAATTGCATAATATTTGAATATGATTATATTTGTTAGTTATATTTATATTATATAAATGTTTAGAATATCTATAAACAAGGGAATAACTACACTAACATACCACAAACTCTGAAGAGTTATTTAAGGGAGATCCCCTAATGTAAGGGCAGATGGGATACTTAAATTGTACGGTCCGTTACGTTTCTGGGTTAAATTTTGATACATATTATATTGTGAAATGCACAAATATTTCATATTTTAGGTACAAATTCGTTTTATGTTTGGATTTTTTGAATTTTGAAAAGTGAAAGTGTGTTCATTTTTTACTAGATTTTCTCGCAGGTGTGCCTTCCACCAGATTCCCTCTACCTCTCTTGTTATATGCGGTATACAACAATACGGATAAAAAAATATCTTCCAAAGAAAATACATCATCCTCTTCGGTTTAATTAATCGGTAATATCAGGAAGAACGTTCTAATTATAGTAGCTTATTGTTACTTTTAAAGTACTAAAAATAACTGCTTTAAACGTTACTTTGATTCAGTTTATGAATTTTATAAACAAAATAACACAAGGTATGATAATCATATGCAAAGTTTGTTTAATTTATGCATCTTTTAACTGACTTCAAAAAAAGAAACTTATCGGTTTAATAAACAGTAAACTTAATACAGAAACTAATAATAATAATTATTATTATTTATTCCAAAATCTTATATCACTTCTTAATTCAACCCGTGACCTTCAATAAAGACAACATAACAATGCGCTATTCGTCGAGGGTAAGTTAGAGGAATCGACAGCTGCGCTTGTAACTCACTTGGGGCTTAAAATGAAGTGGTTTTAATCCTCAGGGATTGGTGTGGGGGTGTGTTCTTGATAATGTATCGATTTCTGTTATGTTCGAGGGTAGATTGAGAAAATAAATTGGGATATGGAGAAGAAGCTCTGTTTTACTCAATAAATTGCACTTTCGCGATTTTGCGACAGCATTGTATTTTTGTGTTATCTTTTTGTGTTATTTTTTAAGATTGATTAAGAAAATATAATGGAAATTCTATGTTTTACTAAGAAACTGGTAGAAACTTTCACACTTTTTTTACTTAAATACAAGTAGGCAGAGTTAAACTAGAATTTAAACACCCAGTTTTTCTCCTTTTGCCCAAATTTGCGACTACACCCTTCTTTGTTTGTATGTAAAATCTGTTTGTACGCCAGGGCGGACAAATAAAAATAATTCATTTACTCGCGGCGTTGAGTTCTGCCTTTCAACTCGCATTGTGTCTAATCCAGGCTTAAAACAGAGACACACAAGATTTTAAATAAACATTCCCCTGGTAAGAATCGAACCCACAACCATCGCATATTTAGTCAAGGGACTTCCTCTATTTTTATTATTTTTATCCGTTAATTAACATCACCTAATTGCTCTATCCCGGAACTGTTCGGATAGTTTTAAAATTATAAAGAAATCTTATATGTGGTATGGTTCATACTTTTAGGAGATACGCTCGGAAGGACATCCTGTTCTTTTCTGAACTTGGGGTGCTCAGTGGATAGTGAAATGTTATGTTTATTGGTGTTTTTTTTCTATTAAAGTACCTTTTAATGGTGGTTTTGACTTCAAATGCGGGTATGAGTGCGGCTATTGACTATAAATTTTACATATTAGAATTTGTTCGTTCGCCGTAAATGCAACGGTTTTGGTTTCGATTCTTACTTATTGTCATAACAAGAAAAAGTGCGGCGTTGATTTACGCCACTTAACATTCATTGTCATGAAAGTTGTGCGGAGAGCGAGGAACGGAAGAACTCTCCTATATGCGGGATACAGCGTGAAGCTAAAAAAAAGATATACTGCAAATATCAGTCTGTTATGATACACAAGTTTAGTATTATGATGCTAAACTTAAGTGTTTAATTTTGACTTTGAGATATAAGTATTTCTGTATGCAATCGATTTTAAAATTATACACGCAATGATTGACGAACATTCATTAGTACATCAATCAACAATAGTTATATATCTGCCTTGCGACATTAAATCTAGTGCAAGTCTGACGTCATACTCCCAATATTAGCGCCCACCAGGAAGACTGTGACGCAAAACGTGACATTTGCTAGCTAGTCTGTTTTAGTTTTTTATTCTATGGTAGATTGTCTTTTTTCTTTTTTGACGTTTAGGTAATTGTTTTTTAGTCTGTATTTGGTTTTGTTTGTTGGTTTTTTGCGATGTGTATGTTGAATGGCGGACCTCGACGCCGCGCTTTGTTTTATTACCAAATCGAGGATATAAAATTCATTCTCCAATAGATAACCGAACCCACAACAATCATTAACAATGCTTTGTTTACAATCTTAAATTACTCAAATGTTATTATAAGTTATATTTATAAGTATTTGTTTGTCCCCTCAGAAAAGTACCCTCTTAAGCCACCCTCGCCCTCCCGCCAAAATGACAAAACCGAAATTAGTTAGGGACGCTATTTATATCGCAAATTAATTTGGGACACGCGTCACAAATAGAATGTAAGCGTTGCAATAATAATTG
>DWMY01003331.1:0-10373 GCA_018249775.1 Heliconius hecalesia formosus | reverse complement strand
TGTAGTAGCTCATGTTTTAAAAATCAATAAATATCAAATGTACTGTGTAAGAATGTACAGGCATTCTATTTACAAGGTTTCATTTTATTACAAGCACTTTCCTTGCATTAGTTGCATCATAACATACATTGTATGAAACTTGAAGAAAGAATAGTTTATAATTAATATCTAGTTATAATATATTAAAAATATATTTCTTTTAATTGAGAGCTATCTCATCTATCAAAATAGTATGTGGTACTTATAAAAATTCTCTATCTTCTAGCAAAATTTTGCAGTATTTATAAGAAAGATAAAAAGATACATTTTTAATACTTTAATATTATGACTGTGTGGTGAAACTTTTGTTTTTATTATTATACTTTTAAACTTACAACATATGCATAAAAATATAAGAATCAATTGTATTATAGAGGATATTGTGGCACAAGTGATAGTGTCCCACTGTTAACATAATAGTTTGATTGTGTGTTTGATTACCATTTAATTTACTATTCAGTAAATATTTTGGAAAATGATCATTTTTTAGAAGACAATCTGTTCAGATTCCCTAATCAATATGTAATGTCTCAAAAATTATGTGAAAATTGGAGAAACAAGCATCATAACAATAGAATCTTTTTATCTTCTGTGCTATGTGAGAAAAATCATGAAGCTGTATCTATATTATAATGGAAATTGTACTGTAGTGCATTTAATGTGGTTTTTACTATTAATAATTAATCCACAAAAAAATTTAAACCATATAGTACTTTACTAGGTCTTTAAAAATAGATACTCTATGTATAAAAATAAAAAAAACTGTGTATTAAAAATGTCTCATATAATAAAATAATAATTTGACACATATCATTTGATAATCAAATTAATTTTGTTGCGTTTCTGAGTACCCAACAAGAGAAGGCCAATGATGAATGGACGCACTTGAATATGAATGCACTCACTGTATGCACATAGTGGGAACATTCGCACTTATGTGAGTAAACTTTGTTAATATACTTTTGTTACATATTTAGAGTGGAATTGCATTTCATTTTTTATTCTCAATACACAACATCTAAGAATATCTTAATTAGGCAAATTGTAATGATTTTATATGTTAAATTATAATTCATTCATAAAATAATCTTAGTAACACAGCAATAAATAATACACTGTACATATATTTAAATAACAAAACATATGTCTCATTGTCTAGGTATCTTCAATGCTGATATATGATAAATACAACGAAATAATTTTCTACTAACGTTATCGTTTATTGTGCGAAATATATTTTGTCAACGATGATAAAAATAAATACTGTCGTTGCTACAAACATTTTTTTACTTTGACGTCAATAAATGTAGTTAAATAATCCACTTTTACCTTCATATTTTGATTCCGATTGGCCTTGAAATGTTTTCAATGTCAATGATCAATGTAAAGAGGAAATTGCCTTATATAAAATACAAGATCATTGATCAATTAGATAAACGACATACAAATCGTAATATATTACAAAATACGTAAAAAAAACTTACCAATAAATAGTATCATAAAATCCAGTAACACTTTTCGCAATAAAAATTTGGAATCACGATCTATCGAAATCGAATGGGTACGAGCGTTCGGTTTGCGGTCGTTTCGCTCCATTTTTACCGATAATTATTTATTTATAATTTTAAATAATATTATTTTGGTGTTAAACGATGTATAGAAACGTTACGAAACGTCAAAGCGGACTGAACGCGAGCTGTCAATGACACACGTCAACACACAGCGCATGCGCGCGCCGACTGCGGCTACAACCACGATACGAACTGCCGGTGCGTTCGGAAAGATAATAAAAAAACACAATTAACATTATAACATTAATTAATCGCTACTAAACAATGTATTTAATAGTTTAGCTGTAATTGTAATTAATTTAAATATTCGAAATGTACTTTGTTGACTGTAATTAATTTAAATATACGAAATGTTCCAGTTAATTAGAAATGTAGTTTATATATATTTTTTTTAATAATAAATATAATATTATTTAGTATTTTACGTTGCATGAGTTTGTTTGTAATATAAATATAAAATGTATAAAGATAACAATAATAATATAATTTTATTAATGTTTTGATTGCGTTAAAAAAAATAAAAGTGTAGTTTAATTTGTTTAATAATAAATGTGGCTTCACATTCGCTCTGCGTTTTTAATGAGTCTGGAATACAAATGATTAAAAATTACATATTAAGCAAATTTCAGATTCTATATTTTTCTAGTGAATTGAATTCAACAACTTTTCAAATGAAAATATAAATTTAAATAAATATTTCATTTCCTCGAATGAAGATAGAACCCACAACCAGTCACGTTTACAGTGTGTCTGCCTGCGACTTGACTGGCCTTAACTATAAATATATTTTATTGAAGAAAATTAATTTAAGGAAATAAAAAAATACTTTTTTATAAATCTGGTAAAATAGCCCAGTACAACTACGAGTGTAATTTTTTTGTTTCATTGGATGGTAGTTCTATAACTTTTTTTTGACAATACGAAAATAACGCTTCATGTGATTTCGTGATGTACTTTTAGATTTGGAGCGGAAAGAGAGAAAAAGAAGTAGAATAACATGTTGTATTAGAATTTAAGAGATATATTGTACAAGCTTAATGGTATTTTGTTCTGGAAACAAAGTTTCAGTTTGAGGTCAGTCGTGGTGCAGAGGCACACAATGTGACTATAAAATCGATTGGTTGTGAGTTCGATCCCCACTCAAGGAGATGAAATATTTACTTAAATTGATATTTCCATTTCTTCGCTCTGGTGTCGAAGCAAAGCGCGGCGTTGAGTTCTGCCATCTAACACGCAATGCCTCCAGAATTTGGCGGTAAGTGGGAAACGGAGTCTCTTAACACTAGATTCCCTCTGCCTTATTATAGCTTCACGCTGTATCCCGCACCCTGCTGGGTGTTGAAAGTTCAGAAAAGCCTCCAGGTGCTTGTGTTCGTTACACAAGTTACGATGCTTTGAATTGAGACTTTATCTATAATAGTTCATAGAGATTAATATACTAAGATCACTAAGATATTATTATGAAAAGTAAGATTTTAAGAGACCAGTCGTGGCGCAGAGACAAAGTGCGACTGTTAACGTGACTATTTGTGGGTTCGATCCCCACTTGAGGAAATGAAACATTTATTTATATTTATATTTTCGTTTCTTCGCTCTGCTCTCGATATAAAGCGCGGCGTTGAGTTCTGAGATTCAACACACAATGCCTCAAAAATCGACAGTAAGTGGTTCCCTACTTACGGAGTGTCTTAACATTAAGTTTCCTCTGCCTGCCCTGATGAAGCTGAGAAAAAAATGATAAAATATACAAAAAAAATTCTACAATTTATCATGGAGGCTTAAAAGTTTAATCTATTAAAACATTTCTTTCCATCAACTTGTATGTTCAAATAACCGCAAAGTGTCGAAATGAAGTCATAAAAATGTTAAATTTCTCATAGATCTATTAAATTTCACAGTTGAAATTTCCGAACTACGCACAACAAAATATTAAACTAGCTATGGTTGGCTTAACGTTGCCTTTTCAATTTATTGACGACCGTGGAGATGCGATCCGACAAGCTTACCAGTCGCGATTACGGGGTTCCGCAATTAAATATAAATATAATAACTTTTTATTAAATAAATAAAAATTTTAATGTAGCAGGATTTGAACCTGCGTCTTTTGAAATCTTTGGGACCGGTTCTAATTCCGCTACGTTAAAGTTGTTCTGTTTTTTTTTAAAAGTATTTCTCTTTCTGAAGTTTGGAAAAACACTTTAAAAATGTAAAAAAAATATATAATTACTATACTAGCCTATATGTACTGTCCCATTGCTGGGCAATACTATTCATGAACGTAATTCTTAGAATTTAGATAAGTATTCTTAATTTAATAGTTTTTTTGATTATTTGATTATCACGCTGTATCCCGCATATAGCGACAGGGCGAACTTAGCGTTACAACACTACATTCTTCACTTTCCATACTATTTTCTGAGTCATTGCGTGTTGATAAGACAGCATCCTGGAGTGGGAATCGAACTGACGACATTCAGACGCTGTGCCGCTGCGCTACAATAATCAACTGTTCTAGATTTCTCTCTTATACATTTGCTTATTTAGGAATATCGTTATTTTAAGTTATGACGGCGTTAAAATAAAATTAAAAGTTAATCTTAGAACTAAATCAGAACTACGTATATTAACGGCTACGTATCACACAAAATTTATTTACATAAGTAATTAATTAACATAAATTATGTCAAAGTTATTGTTAATTAAATTATATTAATTAATTATTACCAAGAACTAGTCGCATGCAAGTGCCTTGCTATATGTCTGTCTCTGGAGTAAGACCTCTCGGACGCCCAAGGAAGCGCTGGTTGGATGTCGTGATGCAGGAGATGAGAGCCAATTGCCTGACCACCGTAACAGACCGTGCAAAGTGGAGGTAGGTTAAGCAGGAAGGTAGACCCTGGCAACATATACCGGGATTAATGCCAGGAAGAAGATTAATTAATTATTAATTATTTTCTACAATTTATAGTATACTGAGACGCAGCCACATCTACATCATTTTAGCAAAGCTGAAATTTTGAAGAGCAATACTCTAACATGTAGTTGACTGTATGCGACCAGCAAGACCAATTTGAAAGTGGGTTGTAAGAGATAGCGCTAACTAAAGGTACACGTTCACCTACATTAAAGCAAAAACGCATGTATTTTAAAGTTTTTAAAAATAATGTAAAAATGTATATTTATGATTAGCAGACCCTTTATGTGAGCCTTTAATCCTGCCAGATTTCCTAAAGGTTGTTTAAAGTTGGTGGCAACTACATTATAAATAAAAATTAAATTAAATTAGCTTCACGCTATATCCCGCACACAGCAGGGTAGGCAGAGGGAACCTAATGTTAAGATACTCCGTTCCCCACTTTCTGCCGAATTTTAGAGGCATTGCGTGTTGAGTGGCAGAACTCAACGCCGCGCTTTGCCTCGACACCAGAGCGAAGAAATGGAAATATAAATTTAAGTAAATATTTCATCTCCTCGAGTGGGGATCGAACCCACAACCAATCGATTTTACATTATACTAGCAAGGTTTAATTCTACATATATTATTCATGGACAATTTAAGAATTCTTTTAAGCACCCAGACCAAGCCGATAGCTCAATCATCCTTCCAGAAAGAGACATATTTTTTTTGGCAATAAACAAGTTTTTTTTTTCTCTGAAGTTTTTCTTTCTCTTAGGCCCTCCTAAACAAGTTAGTGACATATTGTCTTAACATTACATTGAATTACTATTAGTAGAGGACTATTACTCCAAATTTTAGTCTTTTGCCTTACGTACGTACGTTGGTCTAGGGATCTTGGGATCTTGGGCTATAGGTGAAATATAGTATCATAAGCCATTACTAGATTTTTTTTTATTTCATAGTATTACTTCACTTTACTATTATTACTATTAATGAGTTTTGGGCATTGAAAATTTTTATTTCAGTTTCCCGATTTCTTAGCATAGCAGGATAGGCGGAGAAACTTTCCGTTTTATTTTTTTTATATATTGTATGTTGACTTGTTCAGTGGCGAAACTTAACACTAAGTTTTGTTTACCAGAGCTGGAAATGAAAATAATTTATATATAATCATTTCCCGGTTTGGAAAATAAACTCATCATAGTGTTTACTACATGCTGGGCCATTGCGCCACGACGACAACATTGATTTTTTTTGTTTACATATGAGGGCAGAGGGAATATAGTGTTAAGACACTTCTGTTTCCTAGTTTCCGCCGAATTCTGGCACCATTGCGTATTAATTGACGGAACTCAACGCCACCCTTCGCCTCGTTACCAAAGCGAGGAAATGAAAATATTAAATATTTCATGTTTCTCCAGTGGGAATCGAACCCACAACCTGTCGTGTTTACAATCACCCGCTTGCACCTCTATGCACGACTGGCCTATATCCAAAAAAACATTACTTAAATGTACAGAACACTTTACTATAAGTGTTTCTCACACTTACCCAAGCGTATATGAAAGCATGCCGCTTCAGTAGTAATCGGTAGCTTTGTACCGACACCTGTGGACCCTTTAGTCCCTTTTATGTTTACTTTTTATTATTGGTTTCATTTTCAAAGGCCTTTTTTCTGTTTGAATGTAAACTTCGGGATATGTCATTTCAATTAAAGATGTTGTATTCATGTATTTTTTTGTTGGATTCCTTTGCTTTTTATACAGTTGTTAAAAGTTGTATAAATTAATATTATTATTTTTTTTGTCAGCTTTGCGCTGTATCCCGCACACAGCAGGGTGAGCAGAGGCAACTTAGTGTTATGACACTCCGTTCTCCTCATTCAGCCAAATTCGGTAGACATTGCGTGTTGAGTGGCGGAACTCAACGCGCTTCCCTCCGTGCTTCCCTCGAACCAAAGCGAATACAATATGTCGTTTACTCGATGGGGATTAATTCCATAATCAGTCGCGTTAATGCCTTATTTTTTATGGAATTTATGTTCAAAAATGGAAACTATTATTATGTACATAATAAAAGTAACTTAAATAAATCTTAATTGTTACTAAAAAAAATGGTAATCGTATTGTGTGTAAAGTAAAATATATTTAGATATTTAATAATTTAGGTAGGTACTTATTCTACTTATTTAGCGATTTGACGTCATGAAAAGTTTTATGGTTCACGTTATTTTTTTTTTGGCTTCATGCTGTATGCCGCACATAGCAAAATAGGCAAGGGAAACTTGGAAATCTAGTGTTAAGACACTGTTACTATCAAGACACTTTTGCTCCTCACTTTCCGCCGAACTCTGGAAGCATTGCGTGTTCGACAATGCGTTTTGCCTTTTTATAAAACTATTTCATTTCCTCGAATGGGAATCGAATCCCCACTGTCGCAATTACAGTCGGACTTTACCGGTGCACCTCGACGGCGTCAAAAAAATGAATTTATATTTTGTTCATAATTACTTATATTAAATTTAAAGGTTTATTTTCTCTCTTACTTTTACCTTAATTTACAATTAAGCTTGACATTCTATATAATAATACCATACAGTCCTTAATTATGATCAATATCACTTATAATTTAAAATAATATATTCTTAATGTGAAATTTCATATTGTATCTTTAATTCATATTGAATTGCATTTCAAACTTTATAATTAAAAATTAAATTTAGCGCCATCTATGAACAAAACTCTTAAAATAAAACATTGTATAAGTGCCATCTAGTGGTACATACTAAAACAACTAATATTAAAAATGTACCAATTTCGACTAAATTCTAATAGATGGCGCTTATTCAAAGTGAATTAAAATAATTAAAACTTTTTTATTCACTTCATAGATGGCGCCGCAAGTCACATATCCAACATCACATGTATTTTCAAAACGAAAAAGTACTTTTTGTATACTTTTTACAACTCAAGGGCCCTCTTTGAATTTTTCGTATGAGACTTAAATGGTTTTTATCATGTCCGCTTATTTACATGGTGCTTAGACGTTAAACAACTATATTTTTATGTGATTGTATGAGTTTTAATATGGTTATAACTTGTACTTATGTTGTTGGTAATAGGTAAGCTTTTACTAGCTTAGATGTATGGTTTCGCATTTTTTGATAGCATGATTTTATTTCTAATATATTTATTTTACTGGACTGGACAGAGGGAACCTAATGTTAAGAGGAAGCCACTTACGTTTCCCACTTCCCGTCGAATTCTGAAGTCATCACTGCCATACTGTCAAGTGGATGAACTGGACGCCGCGCTTTGTCTTGTTACCAGAAAATAACATGGAAATATTAAATATTGCATTTCTTCTAGCCTATCCTACAACCTGTTGATTCACACTTGCAGATCACACACTCATGCGCTACTAAAAATTTTATTTTAGTGCATAATTTTAATTTACTTGAAACATTAATAAAATCAAATCAAAATCAGTTTCACGCTTTATTCCGCAAACAGTAGGATAGGCAGAGGAAACCTAGTGTTAAATACACTACGTTCCCCGCTTTCCGTCGAATTCCGGAGGCATTGCGTGTTGAGTGGCGGAACTCAACGCCATTCTTTGCCTGGAGACCAGAACGAGGAAATGGAAATATAAATTCAAATAAATAAATAAAAAAAATTAAACATGAATATACTATAAATTTAATTTTAATATATTATTATTTTATGACATAAATATGTTATGTTTCAAGATGTACTTATTATTTAAAATTATTTTAAAATTATCAAGACGAATCCTCTAAGTAATTAAACCCCAATAATAATCTTAACTTAACACTTAACGTTATTCCACTCTTCTGTTTTTATATTCTATGTCCTTTGTTTTGGAAGGTCGCCTGTAAGAGATTGCTTGAAGCAATAAGGCCGCCTTTGCATACTTGTTTATATTTATCACTTTTCTGTGTGTGTGTGTGTTTTTTTTGTGTGCAATAAAGTATAAACTAACTAAATAACTTGTCTCTGTGACATTATTATCCTTTAATTTATTATAATAATATTAATTATATCAAAAATAGAATTAAAAAATTACAAAATAGAAGTCGCTTTATTGTTTAAAGCATGGATAATGTATAAAGAAAAAAAATCAGGAAAAGTAAGGAAAATTAGACATGATTTTTAATCCGGTACAGAGTATAAAGATCTCACGAGAGCTAGATAAAAAATGAAAAAATATATATATATCCACAGTTTTTGGACACATTTAGGGCCTTATTTTAGTGCCGCCTCTCATACTATAATAGAAAATGCGTAAATAAACTATAATATTTGGAACTTAAAAACTACTTTATCAAAAAAATAAATAAAATAACATCTCTATATCACAAAACCTGCCACACAAACGTCTAACTCATCTCAACTACATCACTTAACAAAAAAAGAAGAAAAAAAAATCTTTACATAGAAAATTTTAAAGTCACTCCCATATTAAACCACGCTTTGACAGTGAAAGGATAATCTGGTAGAGCCCGCATATTACATAGGCGTCGTTATCTTTAAAATCGAAATGTTTGCGGCGCGACTCACCCACTCACTCACTCACTCACCACGTTACTTTGAGGGATTACCTCCAGCCTCCAGCCTCCAAGTTTGAGGCTCTGTGGACGGAGATAATCTGGCGTTTGATGTTTTTCAAAAGTTTAAATTTAGCTATATGTATAATATAATAAATATACCTATTTGTTATTTGTATGTTTTTATACGCTGGTAGTGGGTAAACGCGATAGGTTGTGAGTTCGATTCTTACTCGAGGAAATGAAATATTTTATATTTTCATTTTCTCGCTCTGGTCACGAGGTAAAGCGCGGCGTTGAGTTCCGACAATCAACGACGCAATGCTTCCAGAATTCGGCGTAAAGTGGGGAACGGAAGTGCCTCTCATGAATATTAAGAATCCTTCTTCCAATAGATATATAATATGAACACCAATTCTAGCAAATCGATAATGAAAGATTTATATTAAAATATATTTTTTAATATTCTTTTTTCTATAACGAATAATATATTCCGTTCATTTATAGTTATTTTTATTTAATTACTCAAATCCAATGTCGCGCTTTATTTATCTTGGTCGAATAAAAAGACTTCGAAATAATACTTAAATTAAAAAATATATTTATATTGCCTTAAGTGGAATTTGAACTTATAAATATCGTGTATAGCTTTCAGTGAATCACAACTTCACTATAATGGCGTTAACATGTATTCAGCTCCTCGGTTATCCTGCATAGCTGGTTATGCAGAAAAACATAGTGTCAAGACACTCCTGTGAGTTGAGTGGCACCGACACTCAACGCCGCACGTGTCTATCTGAGCAGAGAAATGAAAATAATTTATAAATAATGATTAATTTAATTAAAAGTATTTGTTTTTAAGCTTGAGACTCTAAGTCTCTCCTGCTATGAATAGACAGAGGGAACCTTTTTCCACTCCTATTTCTGAGACATACAATGTTGAACGGCCTAACTGAGTGCTGCGCTGTGTCTTGTTACTAATTATGTACTTCCCCGAGTGAGAATCGAACCCATAACCGTCGCGTTTGCAAACGCTGTCCCACGACGGCTTCTAAGCCAGAGTTAATGTAAAATATACATTAGCTTCTTACATTATAAGAAATTCCGTTGAATATTCAAAACGTTGTAACAAAGTAAGTTCTAAGAAAATTTCAAAGTAAGACTCTTGGCTGAGTTTGCCTAACGTAGGTACTAATGGAGGCGAGCTGATTTGAATTTTGACTCATAAAATATTTACAAATATGGTTATAAAGACACACCGTCTGAGTGTATGAGGAAGGAAGGTTTTAGCTATTTT
>DWMY01003330.1:0-10375 GCA_018249775.1 Heliconius hecalesia formosus | reverse complement strand
AGAGTTTAAAACTTTAGAAATAACCTTATAATGGGTAAATGTCACATTAATACAACTGTTACATTTTTTTTATTTACATAACATTAGCATACATATATGTATTTTTATTGTGCTTAGCATTAAATCAACACCGTAAAAAAATATGTAGTTTTGTTAGATTTTTTTGTCTTAGAGAAGAAGATTTATCTTAGAGCCTAGTGTTAAGACACTACGCTCCCCACTTTCCTGCGAATTGTGAAGGTATTGTTTGTTGAGTGGCATAACTCAACACCGGGCTATGCCTCGACGCTAGAGCGAAGAAATGAAAATTTTAAGTATATCATTTACTGAGAGAAGAGTGGGAATCGAACCCACAACCTGTCGCGTTTGCAGTCTCACATATGAGCCCCTGCGCCACAACTGGCCTCAAATATAGTTTTCTTAGATAATAAAACTTTTAATACATATCAACCACTAAGATTACTGCTATAAAACTAAGTCAAATGATTCATTCCATTACAATCACGTCATTTCTCACCTTTATATGCACTTTAAACTTAAAGAATTGGAACACAAATCTACTTTTGCTTTTACTGTGTGGAACGTTTTGCGCTTAACTTTACTCCACTTTTCTGAAGAGGATAAATAAACTGAATATTTCAAAATATATCTTTTTAGTGAAACTTTTTAACCTTTTTAATGAATTTAAAGTGTTATTCTACACTAGTAAAGGAAAGTACTTATTTTGAAAACGTATAAAATTTTTGAACGTAGTGGGATTTGAACCCGCGCTTCTTGAAAACCGTTTAAGCGCTCTGACCGCTAAGTTACCTCAAAACGCTCTACTCTTATACGCTTGTTACAACTTATTTATGTTGTCAGCATATTTGTAGGAAGATTTTTACAAATTTCCGCTACCCAGTAGGCATAGGAAACCTAGTGTTAAGACACTCCATTCCCCGTTTTCCGCCGATTTCTTAAGGCATTGCGTGTAAGGTACCAGAGCTAAGAAATTAAAATATTTATAAATAATAATTCATTCCCCCGAGTGAGAATCGAACCCACATCCGTCGCATAGGTTTGTGCCCCTGTGCCACGACGGCCTCACAATATTTTAATTATTGATGATAATTACAAATAATATCTTTGTATTTATTATCAAGAATAGTATTATGAATATTATAATATAATATTATCAAGAATAAGAATATGAAACTTCGTGCAATGATTATTTGCAGTCTACACAAGGAAACTGTTTATATTCACATTTTATTGGTCTAGTTGAGATATATCGCGGCTTTGGAACTCGATACTCTTATCTTGACAATACAATCTTGGGGCAAGAAATTATTTTTTTTTGCTCGTCACAATATTTTGTTAAATTATTTTTCAGAGATAAGTAGTAATTTGATTGTTGTATGTTAATTCTATTAAACTTAGCTTCACACTTTTTGCATTATTTTGCTTTCTTTTATAAAAATGTAAAACTTTTTCAGTAATATTTATAATTTCTATAGCAGTAAAAAATGTATTCTTGATTATGTAGACGGGTATCCATCATCCGTTAGACGAAGTGCAGCGTTAGGGACCTCAATCATCCCTTAACTTAGAAAATTGAGCGAAGAGTGGAGAGCTCAGTGTCTAAATTTGTTTCTCGTTCCCAACACTGCACAGTTAATGTTAGATAAAAGAAACATAGCAAATAAGCTAGCCTATATGTTATATAAGCTTCCTTGAAAAATTGTTACCGTTTAATATCAACAACTTGTAAAGGATTTCAGATTCTAGGGACTTCAATCGTAAACAACTTCTATTATAAGTTTTTCCGAGAAATAGACAACAAAGGACTTTCTCAAATAATAACATACTTTATGCATCTAGTCTGCTTTCAATATAAATACTTATACTGAAGTGTTTATATTTTTACAAAGTAATATTTCCAATACAATAATAAAATTTATTTTCATAGAGAGTTTTACAAATTTTATCAATTAAATATTATTGTAGGGTAATTTTGAAACTAATATTTGCACGATTAACTATCATTTAGACCACTGGTTCCCAACCAGTGGTACGCGGACCACCAGTGGTTCGTAGAAGCCTACATATGGTCCTCGAATTTTTTTAAGTTTTATGACTGGGGATGGTGAGGCGAAGTTTCTGTATGAATATCAGTTAATTTTTTATTATATCTACATTGGTCCCTGCTACCAAGAATGATATAAAAGTGGTCCTTGATCAAGAAAAGTTTGGAAACCCCTGATCTAGACTGTAATTATTTATAACTTATTATTAATAACCAGCTTTTGACGCTCTATCCCTCTTTTCCCCGCTTTTCGCCGAATTCTGGAGACATTGCGTGCTGAGTTGCGGAATTCAAAGCCGCGCTTTGCCTCAACACCAGAGCGAAGAAATAGCATTATAAATTTAAATATTTCATTTCCCCGAGTGGGGACCGAACCCACAACCAGTCGCGGTTACGTTAGCCACGACCGGCCTGACTTTATTACTTATTATTAATTTTAGCTATTTAAAACAAACAAAACATAATTAATGTTGTTGCTATGTAAAATATAATTAATTATCGTGAAGAAATTGGAAAGTTTCCAACTGTACTCGGCAAAGTTTTGAGTTAAAATCTATCTAGAAATAGTGATTATTTTGTAAAAATCATTGCAAGATTCAAAATTTCACCCGTAAGTAACAAGAATATCTATTATTTTTTTACTTCTTTATTTTTTTTGTAAGTGTTCTAACAAAAGGAAAATTTTAACTTTACTTCTAATTTATTAGTATTTTCTTATCTCTGCTCTTAACTTTAAATTACTCTTTTAAAAAAATTACATTATATATTTCTTCTTTAAATTTGCTAAATGTAAATAAATAAATGCGTTTTACTTGTTCTCATGATACCTCATTCATATCTACATTTTGCCATTGTTTTTTCGTAACCCACATTAGCATTTTTTTTCCAAATGTCATTGTGTGTTAAGTTGCGCACCTTAACGCTGCACTTCGTCTACCAGAGCAGGGCAAAGAATATTAATTAAATAATTATTTGCCTGAATGCCACGATGGCCTCCGTCTACTCAATGATAGAAAATATTTTAGAAAACTTGATAAAGTACTATTTGGTAACAGCAAGATACGAAATCTGAAGATTCATTATTAACGAGGTAAAGTAACAATTTTCTTAAGGCAACCAACTTCTAGGTAATTTTTAATCATTTCTTAGTAATAAAACTCTGTATAAAGTATTCAAAGACGCTAAAAGTTATTGGTTTTTACTTAGTGATCATATTGCACTGACATTGAATACTTGATAGAATGACTGAAAACAGTTATCGATTGGCTCTATCGTATACAATATTGGAGATAACACTTTGTGTGTTGTTTATATTTAAAATTAATTATTATGTTTAAAATAATACAATACGGTACATAATTGAAAATGGAAGACTTTATATTTTTAGGGTTCCGTAACTTTTAAAGAAAATAATATAAGATCACGAAGCCAGTCAACAAAAGTGTGACTGTAAAACCGACTGGTTGGTTCGATCCCCATCGAACCCACAACCAGAAGAACTCGAGGAGATTAAATATTTACTTAAATTTATATTTCCGTTTCTTCACTCTGGTGTCCAGGCAAAGCACGTATGTCTGTCTGTCTGTCAAGAGCCTTTATCTCAGGTACACTTGGAGATATAGATTTGAAATTCAAACCATATACTCAGACCTGTGGCCCCATGATTTTCTGAAGAAAAAATATTTCTACAATTACTTAAATAAAGATATGGCCGTTTAGCAAAAAAACGCGTATTTCGATACTATAAAGGGAGTCAAAATTAATCGAATACTTTCAGTTAACCTAGAATTACGAAATTTGGCAACTAGAATCTACAAGTAGCATTAGTTCAGAACAAAAATTATATATTTGTGGTTAAATCGTAAAAAATAAAAAAGGGGGTAAAATTTGTTAAAGCTCTAGCCGCTTCAAGACAAGTGAGGTATCAGATGAAACGGCTCTGGCTAAGCTCAATAAGAAGCTAAAAACCTAATTTTTTATCGAACTCTCGGTGGGCGAGCCCGACTCGCGCTTGTCCTTTCTATTAAATGACACCTAGAGATTACTAATACACGTACACGTAATAATTTATTGGATTTTTTTTCTGAAAAGTTACATTTTTCAGATCAACTTAATTTTATTTTTAGAGTTACGGAACCCTTATAGGATCAATTTGTTGTGTGTCTTTATATATGTTTGTCCGTATGTCAAGGCCATTTATCTCAATATTACTTGAAGGTATGAAGCTGAAGTATAAAATATTCAGGAATATATGAAATTGATTGTGTAATCAAAACCTATTGGGTACTTACCGTGGATCTATAGATACGAAATTTGGTACGAAAAGTAAAAATTTTGGGCACTTCTTTTAAAAAATATTACAAATTGTTACTTGTATTCTACTTCATACAAAATGAGTTCTTACCTAAGTTTGTCAACTATTATTAGTTATACTTCTCGTTGACCTACCATTCTGAAATTTTACTTGACCGATTTTTTTTAGTTACCGATTACTTTTCACAAAATCGTCAATTGAATAAAATACATTTAATTAATTTACGTACGTCAAAATAATGATTAAATTGTGTTCTATTCAATGACTATTTACATAAATAGATTAATATCAAAATTAAATAAAAATCCATGCCTCAAATACTAAAACTAATATTTCATATCAGTCGTAGCTATAAATTTTAAAACTTGCAAACCGAATGCTAGTAGAAACTAGAATAGTCAAAGAAAGATATTAACTGAAATATATCCTAGAATATCTCATCTGGAAAATTCCTTTGAACGTAAGTAGATATGTAACAAGCAGAAATGTATTTAGAAAGTTTTTAATATCTTTCCTTCATTTGTCATGCAAAGTGACGTTCGAACTTATAATATGAATTTACTTTTGAACGAACTTGTGTAATGAAGTTTTTATGGAAGCTTGTTGTTGGTTTGTTGGTATTGTTTTCTTTATGTGCACGAACTTCTAAGCGCTTATTTAACTGTAAAATGTTTTTAGTAATCACGTTTTTAGGATCCACTGTATCCCGCATTTAGCAAGGTAGGCAGAGGGAACCTATTGTTAAGACACTCCATTCCCCAATTTTCTTTCGATATCCGAGACATTACATGTGAAGTAGCGGTTTCAACGCAGCGCTTTGTATTGAAAAAATGAAAATAAATCATTCACCAGTGGAAGTTGAACCAATAATTGTCGCGTTTATAGTCGAACAATGAACATTTAAATTGTTTTTTTTTAGCTTCACGCTGTATCCCGCATATATCACCTACAGGGAAGGTTAATTAAATCTCAAAAAATGGACCGAATGTGGGCCATGGAGTGTTTTAAAATTAAGTTCTTTGTTTTTGCCTACTCCGGTGGCAAGCGATGTTATCTCATTAGTTTATATAGTGTAGAGAAGATAAACATAATAACAAAAGTGGAACTTGATACAAAAACCATCTTAGCAAGTTGGAATAGACAAAAGAAAATTGATTCCCTTTATAAAAGAAAGGTCAATTTCCTGTAGAAAAAGAAAGTCATTATAAGTTGCATGTAGTCACCGCAGCGAACAGTATTTTGTTTTTTGTTCAATAACGTGGACCCAAAGAACAAATAGATACATTTAAATTCTAGTATTTATAAACTCTTTATAAGATAGAATTTCCAAAAATTTTGGGCCGTAATGGTGCACTGGGACAAGGTTTACCTGTATACACAACGGTCGTGGGTTTGGTTCTCGCTTTGGGAGAATGAATTATTTTCTTTTCCTCGCTCTAGTAACAATAATAAAAAAATGCTTATCATTCATTCGTATAAATTAAATACTATAGTAGTGTTTATGGTTATATTTAATAGAACACATAATTTATAAGTACATACCATTAGCTTATTTTTTCAGTAAAATATTTTCAATTCAATCGAACGGTGTTTGTAATCAATACTACCTAGTACCTATATACTAGTACTAATATTCCGCATAAGTAAAAAAAAAATCAATTGCGAGTTAGACGCCCACCGAGGGTTCCGTACAAATTTCATATTTGTAAGTCCAAGGGAAATACATAAGTTCGTGGGCGTATGTACTCATTTTAAGACAGAAATAACTACAAATATAAGTCTGTATTTATGTTTCTATGAAATTCTAATAAATTTTCACTTTTTGGATGTTTCCTTTGTTTGGACGTACAAAAACGTCCTCACTTCGTGCTAAATTTTATAACTGTAGGTCCACGATAAGAATTCTATAAGTTTTGTTTACTCGGGAGATTTCATACAAAATGCATTGAAATTGATAATTTTTGCTTTATTTTGTATGAATGATGATCGTTGAATTAGAAGCCTGATGTTTTATGTGCTCTAAGGGACAGTAGACCTGAGATTTGTTATTAATTCACGTTGATACTTTTACGCAATCTCGAGATAAATGACAGATGTACAAACAAATTATCCCATAAGGGTTCCGTTTTTTTTTCTTTTGAGGTACGGAACCCTAAGAAATGACGAGAGTGTCGTATGAAAATTAATATTCGAATTCCAGGACATAAAATAGAATAACTTCCACATTATATTTAATAAGCAAATATAGCATTTAAAGGACATAAAGGATAATAATATATGCGGCTTCTACTATTTACCATTGCATAATAATATTGTATAATTTGAATTAAAATAAAGAAGTAAAAATTATGAGTAATTTTATTTTCTATATAATTCTATATCTTTGAGTAGTGGACTCAACGCGCAATGCCTCCAGAATTCGACAGAAAGTGGGGAACGGAGTGTCTTAACACTAGGTTCCTCTGCCTACCCTGCTGCGTGCGAGATACAACGTGAAGCTGATTTGATTGATTAAAATTTTACTATAACTTTCTATAGAGATATCTTCATGTAAAACCAAAATAGATATTAATTTTGATATAGAGATTGTAAGCTAACGGTGCAAACGTTCCTTTCATTTAGTATTAGTAACATACTTTGTGGGGTAAGAAAGTTATTGACGTATTTTTATTTTTCTTGTTCGCTAAGCTTCGTTATTAAAGTAGGTATCATTTGGAGTATCAAAACGAACAAATAAAAGTGTTTACGAAGTAAAAAAATATAATTAGCTTATGTTTTTGGATCATTTATCTCTACTTTAAGTATTATCTTCAAGTTTAAAGAGCTTTCCTATTTTAAATAAAAAAAAGCTTAAAAACAATCACACATAAATTATATTTTAGAAAATTTTTCCTTAAATATCGTTAGACAAATTTTATAATTAATTTTGTTTACAACATAAATACAACATATTTGTTCATCATTCTACGCTCTTTAAATATTTCATTGAATAGCTGCAATGCTACGCGCAGCTTTAAAATAACTTATAACGCCGCATATAAAATGAGATTTTTGCAAACTGAATTTTAATATGCGAAAGCATACAGGAGGCTAAATTGGAGTCTAGAAGATCTACCATTACTAGTAAACGAATGTATATAGAATATGCATATATATATATAGGTAAATGTCCATAAAATGTTCTATACAATAATATATCATATTATATGATACAGATAAATGTATTTTTATTATTATATCGAAAAAGGTAAATAAAAAAACTGAAATTAAAACTACAATAAGTCCCAATAGCCTAATAGATCAATACAATATACGTTGTTACAGCTTTAAGTAGTGTCATACAAACATTACTTAATTTAAATATAGTTATAAAAATCGAAAATATATTTTTTAAATCGAAATAGTCATGACTTCCGTTGTTTAATTTACTAAATTTATCCCCAATAAAAGGAATATTTTTTTAAGCCCCACCGTTCCCCATTTTCCGCCGAATTTTGAACGTAATGTGAATGTTGAGTGGCGGAACTCAACGCCGCGGTTTGCCTCGTTAATAGGGCGAGAAAATTAAAATACTAAATATTTCATTGAATGAATGGGAAGTATTATTTCTATACATAGTACCTACAGCAGTATATAGTGCATAAGGAATATTTATATTTACTAAAATTTTCATGCTTTTCATTAGCATACACGTTTAAGCAGTAGGAAAATTACTAAAATAAAGCCGAAAATCATTGAAAATGATCCATTAAAAAGCAATCTGAATATTAAAAAAATGTTATAAAATAAAAATTTCTCCCTACAAAAGCTTAATTATAAGCTACCAAATGTTAAGCAATTAAGTTGTTAAAGCGTAATATACTTTTGTTTCAGAATGTCACGTAAATCACGACAAGGCTACAGTATTCGCCACTTGCTGCAACTGCCCAACGCGCGTTCCTCCCCCGGTCCACACCCACCGCCGGGGAATAAGGTTAGCTTAAACATATAGAAATACAGATGGAATACATTGGGACCATCAAGGCGCAGTGGCAAAGTAAGCTGACAGACTGTGGGTTCGATTCTCACTCGGAGGAATGATTAATTTTTATTTGCCGGTACCACGATAAGGCACGGCATTGAACTTATCCATTCAACAAGCGAAAATTGTTTCGAAAATTCTATCTAAATATCTTCTCCCCTATTCACTTATGATATCGTATATCTATTGTTTTATTTAACTTTTATAACTTATAAATTAATTTGATGAATGATATTTCTTAAGATAGGTCTATTTTATTTTATCTTAAAAATGATAAGTCTTCAGGAAATTGAATAATCAGATTGATTCAATTTGTAGCAAAAAAATAATGTAGGTATGCCACTTTTCACATTTATTATTGGTACAGATAATATATATACGTATTCCGCACGTAGCGGGGAAGGCAGGAGGAACTTGGGATCCTGGAAATCTAGTGACGCTCCGTCCTCAAGCTTCCGCCGAATTTTAGAGGCATCGAGTGTTGAGTGGCGGAACTCAACGCCGCGCTTTGCCTCGTTACCAGAGCGATAAAAATACGAATACTGTATATTAATTTCCTCAAGTGGGAATCGACCACACAAACTTGTGCCCCTGCGCAACGACTGGCCTCTTTATATGTATGTAGTAAAAAATATATATTATCATTAAATCAGTGTTTTTACTTCTATTGAAATAAAAATTCAACAAATTACCTGTGAATATTTCCAAGTTCTTATTAAAATTAAACGGAAAATTTTCCTGAAATTACTTCTGAGAATTTCATCATAAATAGCACTCACTGCTAAGCATCTAGTTACTCGCCCACGTGTAAGCTTTATCAAAATATAGATCACGATCATGAAAATAAATATAAAATAATACAGATATTTCCGCCACTCAACACGCAATGCCTCGAGAATTCAGGGGAAAATGGAGAAGAAAGTACTTTAACACTAGATTATCTCTGCTTACTCTATCTATCTCTGTCTGACACATCGTGACTCTATAATAATACTATATTAATCTCACCACAATACGACAATAAAATAGGGACAACAAAAGATAAAACTGTACAAAGTGATGTATCTCTGAATGGAGATTTTTACAGATCAACATAAATTAGTTGTAACAAGCGTATAAGAATTTCGACGTAGCTCGACGAGAACGTATGGCTTAGTTAGTCAAAGAGGCGCAGGTTCAAATGTTTATACGTTTTCTAAATTAGTATATATATTTTTATTTGAAATCAAGCAATTTTCCCAATGTGGTTAAATAAAGTGCACTACCCACAACGTAAGCCTAAATAATCAGAGAATGAAATGATGGAGAACGGAATAACTCAAAAGTACTTTTTTACTACATGTCAATTATAACACGTAGAAAGTAAAATATATATTCGTAGTTAAGTACGAACTCTAAATTTTTGTTCTATAAATAACTTTAAAAATATATTCCAACGTTTTATAATCCACGTTTATTTAATAAAGTAAATTTTATTTAGCTCTACATATTTGTATGTATAGGTATCGAGAAAAAAGCCAGCGATGAAGTCGCATTACATTTAGTTCTATTAAAAAAAATGAGTATTTGGCGTCTACTCAATAATATAAAGCCAGTCGTGGCGAAGGGGCACCAAGCGTGTGCACGATAGGTTCTGGGTTCAATTAACACTCGAGGAAATAAAAAATTTAATATTTTTTTTCCGCGCTCTGGTAATGAGGCAAAGCGCGGTGTTAAGTTTCGCCATTCAACGCGCAATGCCTTCAGAATTCGGTGGAAAGCTACATGCAGGATACAACGTGAAGCTGTAAAAGACATATATAACTTAAAATTAACTGAAAATTTTATGTCATAAAAATATACTTTTTTTTATTTATTGCATAAAGCATTTTGACTTTCTTAATTTAACTAGTCTCTACCTAGAGATTAACGAACCAGTGGCGCCACTAAAGAAATATAAACATAATAATTTATAAATAAATATAATAATTTTGTT